>VSMD01128743.1:0-194080 GCA_008750895.1 Mirza zaza
TCTCTTCTCCTCTTCTCTTCTCTTCTCTTCTCTTCTCTTCTCTTCTCTTCTCTTCTCTTCTCTTCTCTTCTCTTCTCTTCTCTTCTCTTCTCTTCTCTTCTCTTTCTCTGTCTCTCTTTCTTTCTTACTTTTTCCTCTTTTGTTGAGATAAAGTCTTGCTAGAACTCCTGGGCTCAAGCAATCCTCCTGTCTCAGCCTCCCAAGTAGCTGAGACTACAGGTGTCAGCCACTGTGCTGGGCCAGGATTTTCATTTTTGGCAAGTTCTCAAGGAATGTTGATGCACACAGAGTCTATTAATAGAATCACAGATCTAGAGGTTCTCCTATTTTTCATCCTCAATGTCTGATGTTCAGTCAAAAAATTACCAGACATGCCAAGCAACAGAACTAAGAGAAAAAAAGAAAATAGCTACAGACTCACGGGAGCTAAAGATACTGGTGTGTCAAGTGTGGGCTTTAAAACAAATGTGATTGATGCATTCAAGAAAACAGAAAATGGAGAATTTCACTACATAACTAGAAATTATTTCTTTAAAAAGAATAAAAGTGAAATGATAAACTCATAAAGATAACAATTGAAGTTAAGTATGCAATTGATGTGTCTAACAGCAGACTAATCAGAACAAGATTAGTGATCTGGAATATATAGAGGACAGTAAAAATATCCAGACTGAAGGAGGAAAAAAAGATGGGAAAAAATGGAGAGAAAAAGAGGATGGAAAATACAGAAAAGAGTATAAGAGATATATAGGTGACAGTCTAACATCTAGATCAGGGAGCCACATGTGGCCTGCGAGGACATTTATACAGCCCGACCAGTGTTTTTGCCGCCACTACCTGTCCTGCTTAGCAGACAACTCGTCCCGGACCCACAGTGCGCATGTGTGGAATGTGCACCGAACTCTCCAGTGGCCCTCCAACGGTCTGAGGGACAGTGAACTGGCCCCCTGTTTAAAAAGTTTGAGGATCCCTGATCTAGATCATTGGAGGTATCAGAAAGGAGGAGAAGGAGGATGGAGCAGAAGCAATACTTAGGGGAGATAACAGCTAAATTTTTCCAAACAGTGGAAATAAATCAAGCTATTAATATAAGGAATTCTATGAATCCCAATTAAGAGAAGTTAAAAAAAAAAAATCTAGCACATCATAGGATTGCTGAAAACCAAAGATAGAGAGACAATCTTGAAAGCAAAAAGACAAAGAAAAGATACACATTACTTTCACATGAATGATGTTAGGATGGACAGGTGACTTCTCTGCAGAAATGCTGTGTGGATAGACTCCTAGGGTGGGCCCCAGGACCCCTGCCTCTGGTGCTCATGCCCGTGTGTGATTCCCTCCCTTTAAGTGCAGGCAGGACCTGTGACCTGCTTCTAACCAATAGAATAAGGCAAAGTGACAAGATATATGTAGTTACATGTATGTGACTACCTGGATTACAAGACTACATGATCCTATTAAATAGGATTGTCTTACTGGGGGCTCACCTCCCTTGCTGACTTTGAGAAATAGGTGGTCATGCTGGGGTCACTCACTTGGCGAGGACCTGTGGGTGGTGGCAAGGAGTTGAGGGCTGCCTCCGCTGATCGCTAGCAAGAAACTGAAGCCCTCAGTCCTACCACCTCAAGTAACTGAATTCTGCCAACAAATGGAATGAGCTTGGAGGCATATTTATTTCTACCCAAGCTCCGGATGAGAAGCAAGTCCTGGCCAGCACTTTACTTTGTTTGTTTGTTTGTTTGTTTTGTAGAGATAGGGATCTAGCTCTTGCTCAGGCTGGTCTCGAACTCCTGAGCTCTAGCGATCCTCCCGCCTCAGCCTCCCAGAGTGCTAGGATTAGTGAGCCAGCATGCCAGGCCCTGGCCAACACTTTAATTGCAGCCTTATACAGGACCCAGCTAAACTGTGTTCAGATGGTTGACCTACAGACACCATGAGATAATAAATCTGTTTTGTTTTAAGATGCTAAGTATGTGGTAATACCATCACTTGGCAATAGAAAACTAATACGTGATGGGAGAATAAAAACACTTGAATTACGTATTTTAAGTGTTAAAAGAAAATTACTGCCATCCTATAATTATAAACGCAGTGAAAATACCTCTAAAATTTCAGGGGAAAGTATAATGCTAACTCTTAAAAAAGAATGATAAATCAGATATTAACATTAAATCCATTCATCAAAAGATGCTACCAAATGGGTAAAAAGGTAAGCCACAAAATGAGAGAAAATATTTGCAATATTTATAGCTGATAAAGACTTCATATTCAGAATATACAAAGAATTCCTACAAATCAATAAGAAAAAGGCAAACAGTCTAATAGAAAAATAAACAAAAGACTAGACAAGTAATTCACAAAATAGGGTACCCAAATAGCTAACGAGTATGTGAAAATGTTCTTAACCTCATTAATTATCCAGAAACTTCAAATTAAAACTATAATGGGATATTACTAACACCCACAAAATGGCTTAAACATATTTTTTTAATGACAATACCAAGGATTTATGAGGATGTGGATTGACTGGAGCTGTCACACACACAACTGGTGAGAGTGTAAGTTGATACAATCATCTTGGAAAACATTTTGGTAGAACTTTCTAAAGTTGAATATACCAGCAATTTTAATCCTAGATATACACTTTACACAAACACATACATATGCATAAGAATGTACATAGCAACTTTACTCATAAGAACCTTAAATGAAAGGAACACAAATGTCGATCAACAATAGAATGGATAAATAAAACAATGACGTATTCTAAAGCCGGGCACTATTGCCATTTTGGGCTAGACAATTCTTTGTTGTGAGGGGCTGTCCTGTGCACTGTAGGATATTTAGCAGCATCTGTGGTCTCCACCCACCAGAAGCCAGTAGTAGTGCTCTAGTTGTGACAACCAAAAATGTCTCCATTGTCCAACGTTTCCTGGGGAGATTAAATTACCTCCCACTCCCACCTCCAAAAATCACTGCTCTAGGGCAATAAAAATAAACAAACTTCTGCTACATGTAGCATTGCTGACAAATGTCAAATATATAATGTGTGTGAAAGCAGCTAGACACAAGAGTACTTGCTATATGATTTCATTTGAATAAAGTTCTAAAACTGGCTAAATTGATCTATGTAATTAATAGCAGTTGGGATTTTCATTACTTTGGGGAGAGTAATGAGTGGGAAGGGGTGTAAGAAAGGTGGTCTTCTGCCCAGTGGCTCACACCTGTAATCCTAGTACTCTGGGAGGCTGAGGTGGAGGATTGCTTGAGGTTAGGAGTTAGAGACCAGCCTGAGCAAGAGTGAGAGCCCAAATACTAAAAATAGAAAAATTAACGGGGCATCGTGGTGTGGACTGTAGTCCCAGCTACTAGGGAGGCTGAGGCAGGAGGACCACTTGAGCATAGGAGTTTGAGGTTTCTGTAAGCTAGGCTGACACCACAGCACTCTACTCAGGGTAATGGAGTGATTCTCTGTCTCAAAAAAAAAAAAAGAAGAAGAAAGGTGGTCTCCTTATAATAATCTGTATATACCCTAATCTGGATAATGTTTACATGACTGTGTTCCTTTGTGGCAATTTATCAAGCTAAAGTTTACTTAAGAATATATATTTGTGAATTTGTAGATGAAGACAGACATAATTCTAGAATATTAAGTAATTTTTTTTGAGACAGTGTCTCTCTGTCACTTGGGCTAGAGTGGAGTGGCATCAGCCTAGCTCACGGCAGCCTCAAACTCCTGGACTCAAGCTATTCTCCTGCCTCAGCTTGAGCCCAAGAGTTTGAAGTTAAAATACTACGTTGTGTTAAAAAGAATATAAAAATATATGTACATTTTGGATTTGCATCAATAAAAGTCTAGAGAGGCATACTTTAATGATAGCAGTTAGTTACTTTTGTAGACTAGAATTGGGGATGGGGGTAGGAAAGAGCTTAAAATTTTATTTTTTTTTTTATTTTTTATTTTTTTTTAATTTTTTTTTTTTTTTTTTTTTNTTTTGAGACAGAGTTTCACTTTATTGCCCAGGCTAGAGTGAGTGCCGTGGCATCAGCCTAGCTCACAGCAACCTCAAACTCCTAGGCTCAAGCAATCCTGCTGCCTCAGCCTCCCAAGTAGCTGGGACTACAGGCATGTGCCACCATGCCCGGCTAATTTTTTCTATATATATTTTAGTTGGCCAATTAATTTCTTTCTATTTATAGTAGAGATGGGGTCTCGCTCTTGCTCAGGCTGGTCTCGAACTCCTGAGCTCAAATGATCCGCCCACCTCGGCCTCCCAGAGAGCTAGGATTACAGGCTTGAGCCACCGCGCCCGGCCTTAAAATTTTAAATTTTATGTACTTTTGATTGTTAGAATTGTTTAGAATAAGCAGGTATTTTTGTAGTTAGAAGTACTTTGGAGTTTTTTTTGTGTGTGTGTGTGTGACAGGCTCTGGCTCTGTCAGCTAGGCTGGAGTGCTGTGGCACCATCATAGCTCACTGCAGCCTCAAACTCCTAGGTTCAAGTGATCCTCCCACCTCAGCCTCCCAAGTAGCTAGGATTACAGGCATATGTCACCACACCCAGCTAATTTTTCTTATTTTTTGTAATGATGGGGTCTTGCTATGTCGCCCAGGCTAGTCTCCAACTCTGGTCTCAAGTGATAATCCTACCACCTTGGCTTTCTAAAGTGCTGGGATTACAGGCAAGAGTCACTGTGTCAGGCTAAAAGTTTTTTGTTTTGTTTTTGGTTTCGTTTTTGTTTTTGTTTTACATTTGAGGAGCTTGGGCATACCCAGCCTAGATTTCTAAAGTAGCTAACAGCTAATTGAGGAGATTGAGACTTATTACCGTTTAGCCAAAAGCAAGTGATGGGGAGAAAAGCTCTTGGGGCTGGGAAATGAGCAGTCTGGGTTTCCACCCTGACTGAGTGTGACACTTGGGCAGTCATTTTGCTTATTTGGCCTTTAGTTTCCTTGGCTACAAGACTAAAACTTGGACTAGACAGTCCCTTTCAGTCTGGTATTTGGTGAATTTATAAACTGCCGCTCTGAGATTAAGGGGAAATTTTTACCTATCTTTGTAACCCTACTACCTAACACATAGTGTTTAATAATACTTGCTAATAAACAAGTGAGTGAGAGAACAGTCAGGAAGGCAGGGCAGCTGTGACACCCTTTTGACACCCCAGAGTTTACATGATGTTTGTAAGGTCACATTGCTAGGTAGGTTTCCTGCTCAGTGTCTGAACATGCTGCAGAAAATCTGGATCCTGAAGAGAGAGAGAGAGAGAGAGAGAGAGCAATTCTCCCTCCCAAAGCTGTGGAGGCAGGCTGTCAGCCCACAACTGCTGCTGCAGAATTTAAAGAAAACTGTAAATGTGAGCTCAGGGCACTGCAAGATAAGCCTAAAAATATATACCTGCACAACGTGAGAGGAAGCGGTGCTAAGATCTGAAGGACGTCCATGCAGCACGGTACTAAATAGAGCTGACAGGCTGGCCTCTTTGGGTGGTGTCTCATCTAAACCACGACATCAGCAATCCAGGCACACGGTCGCAGCTAGCCTGGGGTGAGCCATCTGTCACGTGCTCCTGTGACAACCCACAAGAAAAAGTTCTCCTGGCAACCAAATGGGTTCCAAGGACATTCACACACAATCCTCAGTCCACCCTTAAAATAGCTTCAGACACATTTTCACAAGGAACCTCTTTTCATTCATGCTGCACTTCTGATACCCAAGATCCAGTTTTGTGTGCTTCCCAAAGAGCAGAAGCTGTTACTTGTAATTCTGTTCTGCTGGTAACTGGAGCCTCTGCCTAGGTCATGAGTTCTTAATTTAGTATAGGCAAAGGCATATCTATTGACAGTACTGTCCCTCCCACAGGGCAGAACTTTGGGGCAAATTACAGTGACCTTTCATGGCTTACACCTCAATTTGCAATGGTCTGTAGGTTTATACCACCCTGTCTGACTAGCTCAGACAACTGAATTTGGGAAAGACATTTTCATAGACCTAGAAATAGGAGTCACGAAGACATTTTAAGAGTTTCACAATTTCAGTTCTTACATTTAGGTCTTTAATCCATTTTGAGTTAGTTTTTGTATACGGTATAAGGTAAGGGTTCAACTTTACTCTCTTGCATGTGGATTCAATTGTCCTAGGCCGTGTGCGGTGGCTCACGCCTGTAATCCTAGCACTCTGGGAGGCTGAGGCAGGAGGATCGCTTGAGCTCAGGAGTTTGAGACCAGCCAGAGCAAGAGTGAGACCCCATCTCTACTAAAAATAGAAATAAATTAGCCAGGTGTGGTGGCACGTGCCTGTAGTCCCAGCTACTCAAGAGGCTGAGGCAGGAGGATCACTTGGGCCCAGGAGTTTGAGGTTGCTGTGAGCTAGGCTGATGCCATGCCATGGCACTCTAGCCTAGGCGACAGAGCAAGACTCCATCAGGAAAAAAACAAAACAAAAAGAAAGAAACCAAAAAACAAAACAAAACAAAAAAACAATTGTTCCAGCACCATTTATTAAAGACTATTCTCTCCCTGTCGGATGACCTTGGCATCCTTATCAAAAACAAGTTGATCATATCTGTATGTCTATTCCTGTATACAGTACAATACTGTTTTGTTTACCATGACTTTGTAGTGTTTTAAAATCAGAATGTGAGAGTCCTCCTACTTTGTTCTTTTTTAAGATCTTTTTTTTATATTCTGGGTCACTTGCAATTTGATATGAATTTCAGCTTGTTGATCAGCTTGTTGATTTTTACAAAGAAGTCAGGCAAGATTTTGATAGGAATTGCATTGAATCTGTAGATAAATCTGGGGAGTATTGCTATCTTAATAATATTAATTCTTCTGATTCATGGATGTGATATTTTCTAATTATTTACATCTTTAATTTCTTTAAACAATGTTTTGTTTTGTTTCAGAATATCAGTTTCTCACTTCTTTCATTAAATTTATTCCTATTTTATTCTTTTTGATGATAGTGTAAATTAAATTGTTTTTAATTTCATTGTAGGATTCTTAATTGCAAGTGTGCACACAATTGATTTTTTTTTTTTTGAGACAGAGTCTTGCTCTGCTGCCTGGGCTAGTATGCCATGGCATCAGCCTAGCTCACAGCAAACCTCAAACTCCTGGGCTCAAACGATTCTCCTGCCTCAGCCTCCCGAGTACCTGGGACTACAGGTGTGCACCACAATGCCCAGATAATTTTTTCTATTTTAGTTGCCCAGCTAATTTCTATTTTTAGTGGAGATAGGGTCTTGCTCTTGCTGAGACTATTCTTGAACTCCTGACCTCAAGCCATCCTCCTTCCTCAGCTTCCCTGAGTGCTAGGATTACAGGTGTGAGCCACCGTGCCCAGCCTATACAATTGATTTTTTTGTGTTGATCTTGTACCTGCAACCTTGCTGAACCCACTCTTTTGGTTGACTCCTTATGAGTTTCTGTATACAAAATTATAATTTTTTATCTGCAAATTGCGATAGTTTACTTCATCCTTTCTAAACTGGGTGGTTTTTATTTCTTTTTCTCGCCTAATTTCCTGGCCAAAACCTCTTGTACAATGTTGAATAGAAGTGCCAAGAACAGACATCCTTGCCTTATTCCTGATCTTAGAAGGAAAGTATCCAATCCTTTAAGAAAAAGCTGTTGCTTTTTCATAGATGCTCTTTATCAAGTTGAAGACGTTCCCTTCTAATCCCAGTTTACTGAGTGTTTTTATCATGAAAGGGTGTTGGATTTTATCAAATGCTTTTTCTGTGTTTACTAAGATGATCATGTGAGTTGTGTTTTAAATTCTAATGATACCCCCATATTACATAAGTCTTTTGTTGTTGAACCAATCTCATGTTTCTGGGATAAATCCCACTTAGTGCATAATTTTTTTTTTTTGAGACAGAATTTATCTCTATCACCCAGGGCTAGAGTGCAGTGGCATCATCATAGCTCAATGCAAGTTCAAACTCCTGGACCCATGTGATCTTCCTGCCTCAGCCCCCTGAGTAGCTGGGACTACAGGTGTGTGCTGCCATGCCCTCTTAAATTTTTTCTATTTTTTGCAGAAACAGGGTCTCCCTCTTAATGAGGCTGGTCTTGAACTCCTGCCTCAAAAGGTCCTCCTGCCTAGGCCTCCCAAGTGCTAGGATTACATAGGATTACAGATGTGAGCCACCTCGCCCAGTCTTTTTTGTTTTTTGTTTTTTCTGAGACAAGAGTCTCTCTCTGTTGCCTAGGTTGCCGTGCAGTGGTGTGACCACAGCTCACTGTAGCCTTGAACTCCTGGGTTCAAGGGATCCCCCACATAAACTTCCTTAGTAGCTGGGATTACAGGCACGCACCACCATGTCTGGCTAATTTTTTAATTTTTTTTTTTTTTGTAGAGATGGGGGTCTCTCACTATGTTGACCAGGCTAAGGTTGAACTCCTGACCTGAAACAATCCTCCCACCTTGGCCTCCCAAAGTGCTGGGATTACAGGCATGAGCCACCATGCCAGGCCTAATTGTGTTGTTTAAATATTTTCAATACTTGCTGATTTTTTTTTCTGCCTGTTTTATCAATTACTGAGAGAAGTGTGTAATCTATCTACCATGATTGTAGATCCATCTATTTTTCTTTTGATTTTAGTAAATTTGATTTATATATTTTTAGATGTTTTACATATATATAAATTGTTTTACCTTCCTGAAAATATGAATGCTTTGTCATAAAGTAGCCTCTTTCTCTCTCATAATGGCCTTTGCTGTAAAATCTATTTTATCTGATATTAACATATCGAGACCCCATTATCTACAAAAGATAAAATTTAAAAAAATTAGCTGGGTATGGTGGCACTTGCCTATAGTCCCAGCTACTACGGAGGCTCAGGCAGAGGATTGCCTGAGCCCAGGAGTTTGAGGTTCTTGTGAACTATGATGACACCACTGCACTCTAGCCACGGTGACATAGTGAGATCTTGTGTCTAAGAAAACAAAATAAAGCTATATCCATCTTTGTTTGGTTAGTATTTGCATAAAAATCCTTTAGCTTTTACCCTTTGTGAATCCTTACTTTTATTTATTTATTTATTTTTATTTTTTTGAGACAGAGTCTCACTCTGTTGCCCGGGCTAGAGTGCCATGGCGTCAGCCTAGCTCACAGCAACCTCAAACTCCTGGGCTCAAGCGATCCTTCTGCCTCAGTCTCCCGAGTAGCTGAGACTACAGGCATGCACCACCATGCCCAGCTAATTTTTATATATATATATATATATATATTTGTTTTTTTTTAGTTGTCCAGCTAATTTCTTTCTATTTTTTTAGTAGAGACGAGGTCTTGCTTTTGCTCAGGCTGGTCTCGAACTTTTGAGCTCAAACAATCCACGTGCCTTGGCCTCCCAGAATGCTAGGATTACAGGCGTGAGCCACCTTGCCCAGCCTGTCTAAATATTTTTGACATCTCATTCTCTCCATGAGTTTAAAATTGTATACATATTACACACAACTAAAAACTACAACATAAACTTATCAATATACAAATATATTTTTCCTCTTCTTCCAGAATTTTTGTGAACTTTTTTTTAATCCACTAATCATTTTGTTACTGTTTTCTTGGTTAATGTTTTATTATATTTACCCACATTTTGGCATTTGATTCTTCACTGTGCTCCAAGCCTTCCATCTGGAATCATTTTCCTTCTGAAAATTTTTTAGAATTTCTATTAAGGTAGCTCTGCTGTCAATGACCTGTCTCCACATTTGTCTGAGGTCTTTATTTCATTTGCTTTCTTGAATGATACTTTTCCTTGATAAAGATTTCTAGGGTGATAGTATTTTTTTCTCTTAGCCCATTAAATATATTATTCCTCTGAACTTTTGCTCCCATTGTCACTACTGAGAATTCAGTGTCAGTTAAAACTATGCACTTTTTTAAAATTTTTAAACTTTTTACTTTATTTTTTTACACATAAGAAATTCTCTGACAAAAAACTATGCACTCCTGAAAATACTTTTTTTTCCTCTGCTTTCAAGAGTTTCTCCTTGTCTGTGTTTATGTGTGATTTCTTTGTATATATCCTGCTTGGAATTTGCTAACTTCTTGAATATGTGTGGGATGGCTTTGTGATGTGTAAACTTGGGTAGAGTAAAAGAGGGTAAACTCTACCCTCTTGATTTCCCTTTCTAGTATGTCTTCAGTTAGGGTGGGTTACATGGGAGATCCTCTCGTGAGAGCCAGAGAGTAAAAGGAGGGGCAGCAGACGATTTGTAGCATACACACACCTTCTCCCAGTTATTCAGTTATGCACTAGCCAGGTCCTTCTGTATAAGGGATTTTGCAAATGTAATTAATGTTTCAAATCAGTTGAGCTTCTGGCTTGGGCTAGCTTGGTTGATCTCTGCAGTCTGCTGGTGATTCAATTGCGGCTAAAGAGTCTAAGGCCTCATTCATACATCTAGCAGTTGGCAGCTAGTTTGGCCTTGAGTGCTGAGGGCAGGGTTCAGTTGGAATTACTAGTCTCTCTGATCCATGTAGCTTCTCATCCTCCAGTAGACTTGTCCAGGCTTCTTTATGAAGTGGTCTCAAAATTCCAAAGAGCAGTAAGAGATGGCAAGGTTCAATGCACAAGCACTGTTATTTATTTATTTTTTGAGACAAAGTCTCACTCTGTCACCCCTGGTAGAACCCAGTGGCATGATCATAGCTCACTGCAACCTCAAACTCTTGGGCTCAAGCGATCCTCCTGCCTCAGCCTACGGAGTACCTGGGACGACAGGCTTTCCTCCACCATGTCTGGCTAATTTTTTCTATTTTTGGTAGAGACTGTGTCTTGCTCTTGCTCAGGCTGGTCTCAAATTCTTGACTTCAAGTGATCCTCCCACCTAGGCCTCCCAGAGTGCTAGGATTTACAGGTGTGAGCCACCGTGCCCAGCCCACAAGCAGTTTTTATTCCTTAGTTTTTGTCACATTTGAGGCTGTTTCCTTGGTCAAAACAAGTCACAGGACCAAGCCCTCCTGTAAGAGGTGAAGATACAGACTCTGCCTTTTGATGGAAGAAGTAGCAAAGCCGTGTTGCAAAGGGGTGAGTGCACAGGGATGGGAGGAATTACTGTGGTCATTTCCATAATCAGTCTACCAATTGCCTTACAGAAAGTGTGGTAAATGCTTTCCAAATGACAAACTTGGAAAAACATTTGCAACTCGAATTACAAAAAGTTAATTTAGCTAGTACTCAAGGAGCTTGAATAAATTAAGAAACAGACGAGAAGCTAATACATGATGGCTAAAGGATACGGACAGTTTCCAAAAGGAAACACAAATGTCTTTCTTAGCTGGGAACAAGGGAAAGGAGAGGAGGAAAATTTTTAATGGCATTAGATAATATTTAAAAAGTGGATTGATTTTTAATTACATGGTACAAAACTTAAAGTACAAAAAGGTACATAGTAGAAAAATCTTTCTTCTTCCTTGTACTGCATGTCATGTCCATTGATTTTACTTATGAAAGATTTTGCCATGCAGCTATTTTTAATATTTCAAAATATTTAAATCATTTCATTTATGACTCCTGGGCTTGGTCATGTATTTCCAACTCTATGAATATTTAAAAATCAAAACATTAAAACTCCCCTATGATTTGTTCTAGCACCTTTATTTTTAAATTTTTTATATTTAAATCTTTGATCCTTTGAATTATCCTAACATAAGGTTTAAAGCATGGATCTAGTGCCAAGTGTTGAATTATCCGTCTTTCTACTACTCATTTAAAAGGTCATTTTTTTCATAAACTAAAATCCTGCATATATTAACATTTAAAGGTAGGCAGGTGAGCTGATCAGAAAGAATGACAGCAAACCCCTGGAGAAGGAAGAGAGCGGGAGAAACATAACCGGAGTGGCAGAACCTTTCCTTTTCACTGTAGCTGAACTAATGAGCACATGCATGACAACTGTCGTATTGTTCACCTAATAGAGCTCCTGAAGTATTCTTAACCACCAGCCACATAGAAAACCAACAAGTAAGAGAAAAGGGTTTTTAATAAGAAAACTTTATATTTGGGCACAAAAATGCAATGTATAACAGGAAACCATTATTCTATCAATAATGACATTATCATCTCAACTAAGAACACAGAAATTACATTATTAAGAAATGATAAAGGGAAAAAAATTCTGTAAAGTCCTATTAAATTTACTTTGTTAGGGAAAAGGTTGTTTATTTTGGCTTTGGTCACAGTTCCATCATATCCACTTTCTTTGTAAGTTCAGCTTCAATGGAATCCTAGAGGAATAAAGAAATATCATAAAACAGATGCTTTAACTTCTAATGTTATTTAAAATAAGGGAAGCAAAACTGAAAAACATTAAAACAGAAATTTTTAAAAATCCTATTATGAATATCAAACATGCTTTTAGATATTTCCTTGCTTTTCCATTCCCCCTCTATTTCCCCCAAACCATCCCCAGAAAGTTTTCAGACTCCTAATTAATTCTAATAAATATCAGAAGGAAAGGGAAAAAATCTTTAGATCTATAATGATACATGATTAGATTTTTCTGACCTTTACTCCTAAAGCAAATACTTCCACAATATCTCTCATATCACTCTTTTCCATTTTCATCACCACTGTTACTACCTCTTGTCTGGCCTAACAGGCCAACAACTGGTTTCTGCAATTTTCTTTCTCCCTCTCCCGATCCACCCTATACACTGGTTGCAGAATAATCTTCCTAAAGCACTACCCTGATCAAAAAGCATGGCTTTGATCACATTTCTCTTGAGCTTAAAAAACAAGGAAATATACAGCAACTTTCAGTGGTCCTACAGCCTCTAAGTTCAACCCTCTTTATATTGGAGGACTTTATAAATCGAATGACCTTTTTCAACCCTGTCTTACGTTGCTTGCTCTTAAGCAGCTGGGACCTCATCACTTGCCACAGCTTAGATACATTCTCCATTTTTCAGTCTTATGACTTTACTAATTCTTTTTGCCTAGAATATTCTGTATCTCTCAGCACCCCTTTTTCACTATGAAAATGTATGCAAAATTTTAAAAGGCATAAAACACCACTATGTCTTTGGGAGTTAGGGAGGTCTTCCCGTGAGGACCAGAAAAGCTGCTAGAGAAATTCTAAAAGAGCTATAACATTGCTGCTATGTATTGTTTAATGGAACACGAACACACGAACACACACACACACACACACTGCCAAAAAAGTATTAAAAGATGCATGGGAATGATACACAGCAACTCTGGGACTGCAGTTTACCTCTGAGGAGAAAGGAAAGAAGGATGAAGGGGGCTTTAGCTATATCAGCATTTATTTTATTTCTTTTAAAAAAAATCTGAAGAAAAAAACCAGGAACTACTTACTAATTCTCGCTTTGCTTCTTCAATTTTCACTTGAGCAAGAGATGGATTCTTTAAAAGAAAAATAAAACAAGGAAAGGTTATATTGCCTCAATTCAGACTCAAGGAGAAAAAAAATATCACAATCTTTTTCAAAAGGTAAATAAACCTTACAGAGGGAATATCCAATGTACATATAATACTGAAATTCAGTACTTTTTTTTTTTTTTTGGTGAGACAGGGTCTCACTCCATTGCCCAGACTGGAGTACAGTGGAGTGATCATAGCTCACTGCAACCTCCAACTTCCAAGCTCAAGTGATCCTCCTGGCTTCGCCTCCCAAGTAGCTAGGACTATAGGCATGCACCACCACCACGTCTGGCTAATTTTTCTATTTTTTTCAGAGACAAAGTCTTGATATATTTCCCAGGCTGGTCTTAAACGCCTGGCTTCAAGCTAATCCTCCCGCCTCAGCCTCCCAAAGTTCTGGGATTATATACAGGAGCAACTGCATAGCCGAGCACTGACTTTAAATCTTAAAATACAGACTATTTTAATGATCATTTAATGACTATTTTAATGATTTTAGTGTCCTTGGGGAAGGTTGAAGGAATCAGTTTTTTTTAAATTTGTAAGAAAAATTACCGGCATTAAATCTAAATAGGACTCTAGTTTTCTCTTCAGAGGTATAGTCTGTCGTTTTAACTCTGCCAATTTCTGAGGAAAAACACAAAATCACAGAGTAATAGAGATATTCACAATGCAATTAAATACTGCTCATTTCTGAAATAAAGCACCATAAAGCATTAACATTAGAATATTTTAAATAATGTATCAAAGAACTTCAAAGATAAATGGATAGACAAATCCACTTCCAATGGAAATAACACTTAATAGGAAAGTTATACTCTCATTTATTAAGAATAGGATTGAAGTATGCTGTCTAGGAATATAAAAGGATGTGATTAAGAGGAATCAAAATGTAAAGGAACATCTAGAGTTTCAAATCCATATGTATGGATTCTCAATCTAAGATTCCAAGAATTAAAGTATAAAAAACTTATGAATAAAACAAAATCTCTTGTTTTTCTCTCTTCTCACCGAAATAGATAAAAAACCCTTATACAACCTAAAAACTCAGAGTTGCATTTGGTAACTACAGGAGTTTAGGGATTTCCATTTTTACTGTACAATGAAAGAGAAGAAAGAGGAGCACCTAGATGGTTAACACATTGTCCCTCAATAAATTTGTTTAATAAATAAATCAAAATACATAACTGTCTCCAGCAAAGAGTTTCTAATCTATAGTAATAAATAAAACCAAACAAATGTGAAGATACACATAGCTAATCAAGTAATAAAGATATAAATACTGGTGAACATAAAGTACAAAGGTAAAGAAAGGAGATTAATACTAAATAAAAGCCCTATAAAAAGAAACAAATGAAAAATCAGACTGTGGACTAGTATTTTTCAAAAAGTGAAAATAAGCTCACCTCTGATAGTGCTACTAGGGACTGATGAGACAGAGAAGCATCCATGCCTCTGGCTGAAAGCTGCTCCTAGAATTACAAAAAAGGGGATTCAGTTAAAAAATTATTTTGGAAGTGACCATGAAATATTTTCAACACATAACACAGTACAGAGGAGCTACTAATCATAGATGAAAAACTACACATGCACCTAAGCACTTGCAGGTTACATGTGAATCCTTTCCACACTCACACATTTGTGACAAGATGAGTACAGTGCTTAAGGCCTGAGTTTCACAGCCTGAATGCCTGCGTGTGAATCTGGATCTGAGTTAAGTAGCTATGTAACCGTGGACAAGTTACTTATCTTCTCTGTAGTTCTCTCATCTCTAAAAAGGGAATAATAATACTGCCTAGTTGTGAGGATGATGGTCAAAAAGTCGTCTGAAGAGAGCTAACTATATTCAATCTTTCATACAAACCTCTGCAGCTTTGATTTGAAATCTGAACTCCTCTGACTTTGCTTTCAGAAAGTCCATGTTTTGTAGACGATGGTCAACTTTGGCCCTTAATGTAGACAGATGCAACTCTGCCTTCTTGAGATCCCTTTGAAAAGTAAAATTAAAAACATTTTCTTCTTCTTCTCCTCAGTAAAATTATTACCTACTATTTTGGATTCAACTCTGGCTTAGCCTAGAGTAGATAACCCACTGGATGGATTTGCTATCATAAATTTTATATCCAAACTATCATGCATTCTTATAGTTCATCTTCCTCTCCAACTGGGACTTTTCTCAAGGAATACAAAACAATTTTAAGATTAACATAAGCCAATTATTCTTAGAGAAAGGAAACCTGCCATTCAAAAAAAGTGATTTAATATATCCTAAAATCAATTTGAAATAGGAGGCCCCAAAGGCCTCTTACCCAATGTGACATGACATAGTGCCTTGCATATATGTAATCAATATTTGTTGAATAAATTTATACACCATAAAATTACTTGCGCATATACATATGCCTGATCCACAGGCTCTCATCTCTAGTGCAACAAGGACTTAAAGAAGGCCCATAGCATGAAAAGAGGGATATCAGAGCTACAGTAAGAAAGCACAACAAAATACCATGTGACTTTAAGGTGTATGGTAGTTTATAAGTAAAAAAAAATCACATACCTTCTGAAAATTATAAAACCCACATTTGTAAAAAAATAAAAAAGATATTGTAAGAAGTAAAAGGTAAAAAAGTCTGTACCCAACCAACCCCCATTCCACTCAACATGTACTTAAAACATATTACAGACCCCATTTCCTAATGTGTTTTTTAAATCATACCTATTGCCAAAACTAAATTTGACAATGTCCTGTTACTACTCCTTTATAATAAAAACCGTCACCATTTTCAACTCCATTACTTACTCTCGTAGACATTTTTCTAATACTAAAGTTGCAGTTAGATTTTTTTCAACTTTTCCCAGTTCAAGCTTGATTTCTTCATTTTTAGATTTGGTACGAAAAAGATCAGAGGTCAAATCATTCACTGCAGGGATAAAACTAAAAGAAGACTCTGGTTACATAAATGGACATTAAAGACAACAATTATAATTTTTCCTCATTCCCAAGAATGATTTTATCTCTATGTGGATTCTTATATAACTATGCTGTTCATACTTTTATGCATTTTTTTTACACTGTTCCCATTGCCTAGAATGGCTTTCATCAGCTGGCAAAGTTCCATTTGTCAAGGAATACAAAACAATTTTAAGAGTAACCTTAGCCAATTATTCTCAAAGAAAGGAAACCTGCCATTCAAAAAAAGTGATTTCATATATCCTAAAATCAATTTGAAATAGGAGGTCCTGGACTTATCCCCATCCTGGAATTCACTGCCCCTTTCTCTGTGCTACCCAGCTACAGCTTGTACATTCTTGTACTATTGCACCTGTCAGACTATGTTACACTTTTACATTTCTATCTCCCTTATTTGACCATAAGCAGAGACTGTCCCTGAAGGCTGTTACTATCCTATTCATCTCTGCTTCCTCAGTGCTTATCTGCCCAGCATACAACTGGTATCTGCTGAACTGAGTTCATTTTATATTTCTGCTGCCATACAGCCTATGTGTTCTTACACCTAAAACATTACTCTTTCAACATGCATAAAAATTGCCCTTAAATTGACGATTAGGTAGAAGAGCTGTGCAGTTTTCTGATTATGATAAAGTTGCAGTGTTAGTCCTAAGTTATGGCCAATAGTAACAGTCGTTATGAACTCTACAGTGAGACTGGGTTTGAATCTCAGCTCTGTCATTTACTAGCTTGGAGAAGTTATTTAACCCACTGCTCCTGACCCTCAGTTTCCTCTTAGGGTTGGTAGAAGAATCATGTCATTATAAAAGTGAAATGCCTGCTACAAAGAATGAAAGTCCCTAACTTACTCTACAAATAAGAAAGGACATGACCAAAATTTACTATGCTTAATCAGATGATGTAGCCTATTGCTTTTCTTATTGTGTACAATGAACAATGTGATACCTAATCCTTTTCCAAATATACATGAGAATTGCCCTTTTCAAACCTAATCCTGGAAAAATAAAACACTAAAAACCTATACCAAATTTATCCAAAGTATAATTATACTCACAAAGATAAGAAGTAACTAAATTCAGTTCTTTTGCATTTATTGTTAATTTCCTATATAGAATTACTCTGAGAACCAAAAAAGTCCTTAGGTCAGGATCTTACATGATTGCAGAAATTAAAACTGTCACAAGAATTACCTAGTTAGTGAGGTATCCTTTGTTTCAAGGGCCACTGCACTGTCAACCAAAGCATTCAGATATCTGGAACCAGTGCTAGAGAGATTGGCAGGGGAAAAATTCACACTCTCCATAAGAAGGTCTTGAAGATGCTTGGCTAAAAAGATAAGAGTTCCATGGTGACTAAGATGTTTTCTTTGTGTTTTGTCTTTTAATTTTTTAACAGCTTTACTGAAATATAAACTCACATACCATATAATCCACTCCCCTAAGGAATACAACTCAATGATTTTAGTATATTCTGATTTGTATTAATAGATCCATAAGCACAATCCATTTTAGAACATTTTCATCACCCCAAAAAGAAACCTACATCCCTTAGTCATCACTTTCCAATCTCCCATGAAGCACTAGCAACCATTTTCCTTTGCCTATTCATTTGCCTATTCATGACATTTCATACAAATGGCATCATATGATATGTAGTCCTTTGTAACTGGCTTCTCTCATTTGGCATAATGTTCAAGGTTCATCCATGTCATAGCATGTACTAGTGTTTCATTCCTTTTTATGGCTGAATAATATTCCATTGTATGACCAGGTGCAATGGCTCACACCTATAATTCCAGCACTTTGGGAGGCCAAGGCAGGAGGATCACTTGAGGTTAGGAGTTCAAGACCAGCCTGAGCAAGACTCTGTCTCTACAAAAAATAGAAAAATTAGCCGGGTGTGTTGGTGCGTACTTGCAGTTCCAGCTACTTGGGAACCTGAGGCAGGAGGATCACTTGAGCCCAGGAGTTTTGAGATTGCGGTGAGCTACAACACCTCTGTACTCTAGCCCCAGGCAACAGAGTGAGACCTGTCTCAAAAAAAAAAAAAAAAAAATCCATTGTATGAATATACCGCATTGTATTTATCCATTCACTTACTGATGGACTACCAGACTGTTTTCCAAAGTGACTGTATAATTTTATATTCCTACCAGATGTGATGAGGGCTCCAATTTCTCTAAATCTTTTCTAACAGTTGTTATTACTTGCCTTTTTATTACAGTCACCCTAGTGAGCGTGAAGTGGCACTGTGGTTTTGATTTGCATTTCTCTGATGGCTAAAGATGCTGTACTTTTTTGGCCATTTGTATATCTTCTTGGGAGAACTATCTATTCATAGCCATTACCCATTTTTTAATTGGGTCATCTTTTTATTATTGAGTCCTAAGAGTACTTTACATATTATAGATACAAGTCCCATATCAGATATATAATTTACAAATATTTGCTCCCATTCTGGGGGTTGTTGTCTTTTCTTTTTTTTTCCTCTCTTTTTTTTTTGTTGATAGTGTCAAAAAATGTCCTTTCATTTTATTGATGGTTTCCTTTGAGAACAAAAGTTTTAAATTTTGATGATATCTAATTTGCCTGTTTTTTCTTTGTTCCTAATGCTTTTGCTATCATACCTAAGAAACCAATGCCCAATCCAAGGTCACAAAGATAGATATCAATGTTATCCAATGAGTTTTAGGTTTAGCTCTTACATTTTTTAGGCTTCTTACTCATTTTGAGATAATTCTTATACATGGTGTGATTTAGGATCCAACTTCATTCTTGTGCATGTGGATATCCAGTTTTCCCAGCACCATTTGTTAAAAAGACTATTTTTTCTCCATTTAATTATCTTGTCACCCCTGTCAAAAATCAATTGACCGGGAGATCAATTTCTAGCACAACAATGTGGGGGTTCTGCTGAACTCTTCAGTGAAACTGGTAAACATTATAAAAAAGAACTGAAACCAAAAACAACCATTTAAAGTCTTTGGAAATGGTCCTAAGGGCAAAAATGAAGAAACAACCATTCAAGAAAATCTATAAAAACTCAGTAAGGAAATTTAGAATTTGTGATATTTGAAGCAAGACTATTCCCCCCCCCCCCCCCCCCCCCCATCCCTTCCAGCTCACTGAGGCGGAGACTCTACTCCAGACATCCACAGTGAAGAACACAAGGCTTCCTCTGCCCCCAGCTCCTACCTGGAGGGTTTTCTTCCTGGAAGGAGCAAGGCTTTAGTTTTTCTCATCCTGCTACCAGCTAACTGTTGCTTAATCTTAGTCCCAGGGTAATGTGGTTGAGAGGTGTGTACAAGAGAAGCATTGCTCTTGGAATGGAAAGTCTACCTTAAGTGAGGCATGCTGAGAATACTGGGGCCCTAACTGCTCTTGCACTGGCTGGTGAGGCAGTGGTTCCACACCACAAGAGGCAAGCTAAGAGGACGGACCTAAGGCTGCTGCATTCCCTCTCACTGGGTATCACCCAGAGAGAAACTTGACACTTACCCTACCCCCAACAAGTCATAAACACATGGCTTCTCATTTCTTCCCAAAGAAACCGACTTCACTTGCAACAGAGCCTGGAGAGGTTTAAGCCTAAGGGTCCTTTCTAAAGCAGTGGAAGTTTTGGTAAAAGGAATTGGGAACAGAGTCAAGATACAGGCTAAACTTATATCAGGCTGGGCATGATGGCTCACGCCTGTAATCCTAGCACTCTGGGAGGCCGAGGTGGGCAGATTGCTCAAGGTCAGGAGTTCGAAACCAGCCTGAGCGAGACCCCCATCTCTACTAAAAATAGAAAGAAATTAATTGACCAACTAAAAATATTTATTGAAAAAATTAGCCAGGCATGGTGGCGCATGCCTGTAGTCCCAGCTACTCGGGAGGCTGAGGCAGTATGATCGCTTGAGCCCAGGTGATTGAGGTTGCTGTGAGCTAGGCTGATGCCACCGCACTCACTCTAGCCTGGGCAACAAAGTGAGACTCTGTCTCAAAAAAAAAAAAAAAAAACCAACTTAGATCAGTTACTTTGTAGGGGAGAACCAGAGAGTAAGACATCTAGGAGGAGCCATTCTGGAGTCAAAACAAATATCAAACTGACCTCAGAAAGTATTCCTTTAAGAATGAATAGAGATAGGGTATTTCTGTGTTGCCCAGGCTGGTCTTGAACACCTGGCCTCAAGAAATCCTCCCACCTGGGCCTCCCAAAGTGCTGGGATTATAGATGTGAACCATCATGCCTGGCTTATCATGCATTTTAATAACTACAAAAATAAAATTATTTAAAAACAAAACAATTTTAAAAGCACATATATGGGAGAATGTGGCTACAAAGGAGTAGCACAGGGGATATTTTTGGAGTGATGGAACTGTTCTGCATCCTGAGTGTGGTTCCTGATTGTAGAAGATGGTTCTAGATGATGCATATTAAAACAGTACACAAAACCAAAAAGTCACTTTTACTGTATGTTAATTTTAAAAAGAAGCACATAGGCAATAGAATTAAATATAAATTGTACTATATTCAAAACATCATAATATATGCCATACACCTAGTTAAATATAGGGCAAATGTAGCTTTTTGTCAATCTTTACTTTTCTGGTTTGTGTTACAAAAACAGTAATCGTCTTGAATGCACTTTTTCAAAATAGATATGTCCAATGGAAAATTCTAATGCAAGCCCCTGATACATGGAATGATTTGTCTGATTCTCTCACTTCATGGGTGCTACTTCAGGTGTCCTGATAGCTCAGTATGACTAAATCATGGGGACTGGAAACAGACTGAACAGATATGTAAGTAAAAAATCACAGGGCATCTTGTGTGTCATATTAACAAGTTTTAACCCTTATCATTTGGGACTTACTGTTTTGCTATCAGAGTACCAATAAAGCATTTACTATAATGAAATTTATAATTTAGAAAGTTACTACTATAACATAGTGGAAGACAAATCTGGGTAAAGAAACAAGTAGTCTACACTAAAATAATCTTGAATACTTTAGTGTTATAAAATCCGGTTACCTTTATTTATTCTCATTCAAAACTTTGTACTTAATCTCACCTTCTGATTCATATTCACTTGCTTTCTGCTTCAAGTCCTCTATTACCAGGTGGACGTCCCTGTCCCGGACCCTGTTGCGTTCTGAAAGGTGATATAAAATCTCTGTGGTCCGTGGGTTCACCTCATACTGTGGAATGGGATGATCGCCATATATTTTTTTTAACCATGTGGCAACCTAACCATTAAAAGAAAGACAAATACTATAAGCTTTGTTTAATGTAATAGCATGACAGGAATATAATGAAGTGATCAAAAGCAAACTTTCTACACTTTTCTAATGCTTTCTATGATTATTCTGGCGTCACATTCTTACTTGTATTTAGGGAGATATTAGATAAAAAATAAACTTACAAAGTGAGCAACCACATGGAACAGTACAAGAGTCAAAATCACCAGAGATCACCCGGCGGCCTGGTGGCTCATGCCTCTAATCCTAGCACTCTGGGAGGCCAAGGCAGGAGGATTGCTTGAGCTCAGGAGTTCGAGACCAGCCTGAGCAAGAGCGAGACCGCCTCTCTACTATAAGTAGAAATTAGCCAAAACAACTAAAAATAGAAAAAATTAGTCCGGCACGGTGGCGTGTGCCTGTAGTCCCGGCTACTCGGGAGACTGAGGCAGGAGGATCGCTGGAGCCCAGGAGTTTGAAGTTGCTGTGAGCTAGGCAGACGCCAGGGCACTCTAGCCCAGGAAAGAGAGAGAGACTCCGACTCAAAAAAAAAAAAAAAAAAAATCACCAGAGAACAATCCATTCTTTCCCAAAGCTACAAAAGTAGAGGCTAATAATTTGTCTCATATGAAAAACCTTAAAGCGTAACATGCGGGTGCCAAAGCACTAATATACGTGCACGGGCTGAAAAAAGAGTTGTCCCTAACACACCAGGAGCCCCGCAGTGCCGGGAACCTCCCACAGTTGGGATGCGGGACCGGAAGCAGCTCAGCTGTGAAAACAGCAGGAATCAGCAGTGACCGGTGAGGGCTGGCTGGAAGGTGGGTCTGGGTTCAGAAGTCCCACTCCAGTCCGCTCCGAGGGGTTTCGTTCTTGGGGCTGCTCAACGCCTCTCTTAGCCCGGGTCCAAGCAAGGGAAGGAAGGGAAAGGCCCTTTCAGCAGGGTCTAAGCAGAAGCGGCTTGCAGACCGTGAGGGCGGCACTAAAAATGGACGTGTGGAGTAGGGGACAGGAAAAGTAGACGTGGCGCACGCAAAGGATGCGCTACGACACAGGTGTGCCAAAGATGCAATTCCCAGGAGGGAAATTCCCGCTCCCGTCAGGTCACCTGAGCCTCTTTCTCCTCCTGCGACTCCATAGCTGCCGCTCCCGCCACTTCCCGCGGAACTCCTCGCGGGACAAGCGTCCCGCTCTCTCCTACGGCCCCGCCCACACGCATTTGGCCCCGCCCCTCGCCGGCCGGGATTTCTGGGAATTGTGGTTTTTACTCGGACTCGAGGCAGCGGAGCCCTCAGACAAGGCTCACTTCGCTTGCCCCCTCCCCGCTCTCTCCGCCCTCCACCGTATAATCTTAAGGATGAGAAGTAGAGTCGCCTGGACTGGGCTGTTTTTTTCTTTCTTTTATTTTTCTCACTTGAATCATTTGTATTAAAAAAAGTACCTGAAACGTTTGGTTCTTGGTTAGCAGATGTTTGTGTTTGTTCGACATTGATTACATAAACTCAGAATTTTTATTCTACTCTGGCAATATAAACTGCGGCAATCTTAACCTTATCCGTTAGTTCCCATTATCAAGGAGCTAAATACGCAGAGAATGTTTTAAAATAGTTAACAGCATGGATCGACTGAGATTGTCCCTGCTGCTCAGCCATTCTTCCATTCTCTAAAGTTCTCTCCTCCCTCCGTCACTCTGTATTTAACACTATGAGAGGTTCTTTATACAGGAATGTAAAATTTTCTATGTTTTTATATTTTTGTTTCATTCTTAAGGGACAATGTAAAATAGGTAGACACGCATTATTTTACCCATTAACACACACACACAGATTAAATGACTTGACCAAGATTAACATAAACACACACACACACACAGATTAAATAACTTGACGAAGATTAGGTAGTAGACCTGGAACCTGACCAATGTGTTCTGCCTCCAATTGCATGTTTCAGTCTCCACACTGCCACCCACAACCTCCTATAGTGTACTGTTACTAGGAAAAGTAGATGGCTTAAAGAAGGACCATGTACTCAACTTTCTATGATGTGTGCTTTAATATTAGATTGTAGATCAGGAGTTTGAGACCAGCCTGAGTGAGAGTGAGACCCCTTGTCTCTACAAAAATTAGAAAAATTAATGGGGCATGGTGGTGCAGGCCTGTAGTCCCAGCTGCTCAGGAAGCTGAGGCAGGGGATCACTCTAGCCCAGGAGTTTGAAGTTGCAGTGAGCTATCATGACACCACTGCACTCTAGCCAGAGCAGAAAAAGTATGACTCCGTCTAAAAAAAAAAAAAAAAATATATATATATATATATATAGTGGATCAGGCTTAGAACCAAATACCTTTCTCCTAAGTCATTTGCATATTTAAAATGATTTTCCTTTCAAAGAAATATATATATACACACACACATATATATATATATTTTGATACTAGAGACAGAGTCTCACTCTTTCACCCAGGCTGGAGTACAGTAGGGCAATCATACCACACCGCAACCTGGAACTCCTGGGCTCAAGTGATCTTCCCCACTTGGCCTCCCAAAGAGTTGGGATTACAGGCATGAGCCCCGACACTGATCCCTTGTCCACTTTTATCAGTACAAATTTTACAAAATATTCCTGCAATTTTGTTGCTTTTACAAACCATATTTTTTCCTGTTAGCCTATTTCTGACCCTGATTCCCAGAAGAGTTATCATATTTCCCATGGCTCACCTTGAAAAGGAAGGAGAATATTAGAGAAAAGAATTGCTGACTATGCATTTGCAAGCCATATTTCAGGAGATGACCCTTTTAACCTAGATACTCATATGTCTCCCCCAAATTAAAGTTTAGGGTGTAGGCCAAGACTTGGCAAACGGAGCTAAAAGATGCTTCTCGGAACAGTTACAAGTGAAGAGAACATTAATAGTCTCCACTATCACATATACTTAGCATCTCATACACACAAAAATTCTGCACATATCACAAAAATCTCAGTATTATAAAAATTCTGTAGGGGAAAAGCCCCTCCCCAATCTTATCCGATAGGTATAAAAAGGATTTTTCATGATTGCCATTTTAAGAAAAAGTCAAGTCACCAATGTCATAAAACAAGTTGCTGGCAGTGGAAAACTTGAGCTCCAGTCGGTCTTGCGTGAGACTTCTGATTCTGGACCATTCTTCTCAGTAGGATTGGCAACCACGCTGCTAGCATTCCTTGTGATCGTTCGAATTTTTAAGCAGGTTGCTCCAATTTCGACAGGATCGAATCTAAAATAACTGCGATTCTCTGAGTGCTATCGATCACCTGGAATTGTATGGGTGTTCGTTAAAAATTCAGATAGCCCCAAATTTTAGACTCGAAGGGTTGGGGTCGGGGCACAACCTGAGGATTAACTGGCTCCGCGGAAGACGCCATGAGAATGGCCCACTCGTGGAGACAACCGTTCAGTGTTGCTACATGGGCTAAACCACGGTTCAACACCACGGACACTATGAATGCCCTCACCCTCAAGCCAGCTGCGCTCCCGCAGGGTGACACCCACATAAACTCGCACCAGACGCGGCTTGGAACTGCTGCTTAATAGGTTCCGCTACCCACGTGGTCTCCCGGGGCAACCACAAAGTCGATTGGAAAGACCAAAATAAATGTGTGACGAATGGCAGGCCCAAAGCTGGCAAATATCGAATCATTCCTTTTGAGGTTTAAACTTAAAAATAATATTTAAAAATTAAGTAGCCGGCCAAAAAAGGCAGATTTGCGTCCGGAGGTGAAAGCGAGGGGCGGTACTTCCGGGTCAGGTGGGCCGGCTGCCGTGACCTTCCTCTCCGTTCGGCCATTTTGTCCCAGTCAGTCCCAAGGCTGCGGCTGCAGAGGAGCTGCTTGCAGATAAACTGCAAAGATGCTGTCCGTGCGCGTCGCTGCGGCCGTGGCCCGCGCCCTCCCTCGGCGGGCGGGGCTGGTGAGCACCGAGGGCCGGCGTGGGGAGGCGGCCCGGCGGGACTGCAGCGGGTGGTGGTGCGCTGGGTCGGGAGCTCTTTCTGCAGGACGTTAGGGGCTGTGGCGGGCGTCGCCATCTTGCACCCGTGGCTGCTCGGGCTAGGCAGAATAGGCGACGGAGGGGCCCTTTTGCTCGCCACCTGTGCAGGATGAGACAGAGTGGTACAGGGGAAACAGTGATCTCGATGTTGTCCAGAAACAGGGCCTCAGGATTCTTGTCTTCGGCCAAGGGCGGCCCGACAAGGGGTCTTGAGTGAAGGTCAGGGTTTGGGCTCTAGTGTTCCAAGGCCTGCTCCGAAACGGGGAGTGTCCTCCCCGCTGATTCTCCGGGTCCTGTCCCACTGGAGGTTACGAGGGCTGCTGTCAGCTCTTGTTGAAGTGAGTCAGGGGAACCTGACATTGTATGAAGGTCGGCAGGCCCCGGCATTCCACCTGTGCCCGGAGGTCAGTTCGGAGCAAAGGAATAAATGAAAGTGGTTTTTCAAATACCTAAGTAGGCTATCTCTTAGTGCTGAATATTAAAGCGATCGTGAAAGCGCCGTGCAGATACAAAGAAGCATTTCATGTGGCCAATACTGTGACAACAGTGAAGCTGCAGTCTCAGTCTGGCAGAAAAAAGACTTTGCTATGTGGTACTTTGACATGTTTAAGAATTTGTCCTTGAGTCGTCCACCTGATGTCTTGAGGAATTGTTAGTGATTGAGAACTAAAGTAAAATAGAACATAAGGTTGGAAAATGCCTGTAAGGGTCAATACCCTTTGTTACTTACCTCCCTTGAAGTTAAGAACATAACCCTTGCGTTCTATGTAAAGGTATTGGTATTTGCTTATTTTTTTTATTTTAAAAATAATCTCAATTTGAAAGGTGACATAAATGTACTGGCTATTTTGCTGTCCTGACAGGACCGCTGGTAGCATCTTGGTTTTCTGTTGACAAAAAAGCATTTTTAACAATTTTCATCTAGCTCCTCTGGAAGATAGTAGTTTCAGAATTGACACTGACCAGTCACAGCATTAAAACTTGAAGGAAGGAGAAAGAGGGGTCCACGTTCCAGATTGCTGCAGGGTTTGTTGAAGACAATTTAAAAAGTCCACATGCCATAACTCTTAGTTTCTAAACTAACTCTAGCATTTATTTACCAACAGTTTTTGTTCCTTTGCTTTTGTATATTTGTTCCGTTGTCCATGCTGGTGGAGTACAGTGGCACAATCATAGCTCACTGCATCCATGAACTCCTGGGCCCAAGCAATTATCTTGCCGCAGTCCTCCCCAGTTGCAGGGATTACAGGCATGAGCTACCATGCCCAGCCTATTTATTCTTTTTTTTATTTTTTTAAAGCAAAATTGGAAATATATTGAGATTTTCCCCTGTAGGAAGCAGTTTATCTTATTGAGAATTTTTACAACTTCTTTGAAATAAATCTAAAGTCAAAATAATAGTATCTAGATGCCTTTAAAGGGAAAGACACTTAAGACTTTGTTAACAGTTGCTTTTTAAAATAGAGACTGTATGTTAAAAATAAGCTTTTTATAGCGTGTTTAATGTGTACTAGGAACTGCATAATAGATATATCAAAAGGTATTTTCCCATGTGATTAATATTTTTAGTTGGCCAGTTAATTTCTTCCTGTTTTTTAGTAGAGATGGGGTCTCAAACTCATGACCTTGAGCAATCCTGCCTGCCTCGGCCTCCCAGAGTGCTAGGATTACAGGCGTGAGCCACCGCGCCTAGCCACACTTGTCAGTTTTATAAAGGCTTTTTAAAAAAATCTAGTTTTAATGCATGTGTTTGCACTAGGTCTCCAGAAATGCTTTGGGTTCATCTTTCATTGCTGCAAGGAACCTCCATGCCTCTCACACTCATCTTCAGAAGACTGGTAAGTTATCATTTCTTAGTTTACACCACACTTAATATCTTATTTTTTTATTTTTTTTGAGACGAGTCTTGCTTTGTTGCCCAGGCTAGAATGAGTGCCATGGTGTCAGCCTAGCTCACAACAACCTCAAACTCCTGGGCTTAACCGATCCTACTGCCTCAGCCTCCCGAGTACCTGGGATTACAGGCATGCGCCACCATGCCTGGCTAATTTTTTCTATATATACTAGTTGGCCAATTAATTTCTTTCTATTTATAGTAGAGACGTGGTCTCACTCTTGCTCAGGCTGGTTTCGAACTCCTGACCTTGAGCAATCCACCCGCCTCGGCCTCTCAGAGTGCTAGGATTAAAGGCGTGAGCTACTGCGCCCGGCCTAATATCTTATTAAATTAAGACATAAATTATATGTCTTTTATAATTGTTGTGGGTTGTTTCACACTTGTTAATTTTTTCTTTC
Organism: Mirza zaza; assembly: GCA_008750895.1. Taxonomy (NCBI): domain Eukaryota; kingdom Metazoa; phylum Chordata; class Mammalia; order Primates; family Cheirogaleidae; genus Mirza; species Mirza zaza. The sequence goes on from VSMD01128743.1 coordinate 27,913, forward strand.
ATTTTTAGTTGCTACAGAATCTCAGTTTCTTAAACCATAATGTGCCATTTAGCCCTATCTTGGTAGATTCTCTTGTTCTAGTGAAATGAGCTACAGTTATATATTTCTCTTTTTGATATTAACACAGCTTCTTCTGATAATGCCCCTTAGGTGGAAGCAAAGTATATATACTAGATAGTGGAATCTTTTTGACCTCTGAAAGATTCCTTTTTTCCTCCTACAAAGCATTAGAAAAAAGTAGTTCATACTGATAGATTTTTTTAAAAAGGCAGTAGCTGCTACTATATGTATGTCTGGTAATCTGTGTATTTTAGATGTGATAGTGAAGTGGGAAGGTGAGCATAGGAAGACGCTATAGGTTGGGGAATTTCTTTTGAGGTGTGTACTAGGGCTTTTTAACAGAAGGTTAAATATATGTTTGTATTTATGTATACACACACGTGCACACACACAAAGCACATTATATATTGCACGCATGCTAAGATGAAAAATAGTACCTGAGTACCTTTTTTTTTCCTTTAAGAGATGGATGTTTTTTTATTTTATTTTATTTATTTATTTTTGAGACAGAGTCTTGCTCTGTTGCCTGGGCTAGAATGCAGTGGCATCAGCCCAGCTCACAGCAACTTCAAACTCCTGGGCTCAAGCTGTTCTCTTCCCTCAGCCTCCCAAGTAGTTGGGACTACAGGCATGTCCCACCATGCCTGGCTAATTTTTTCTATTTTTATTAGAGATGGGATCTCGAACTCCTGAGCTCTAGCAATCCTCCAGCGTTGGCCTTATAGGCGTGAGCCACCTTACCCGGCCAGTACCTGGGTGCCTTTAAAGGGAAAGATACCTAAACTTTGTTAACAGTTGATTTTTTAAATTGAATTGTCCTCAATAGGCGCTGCTGAGATGTCTTCTATTCTTGAAGAGCGTATTCTTGGGGCTGATACCTCTGTTGAACTTGAAGAGACTGGGCGTGTCTTAAGCATTGGTGATGGTATTGCCCGTGTACATGGGCTGCGGAATGTTCAAGCAGAAGAAATGGTAGAATTTTCTTCGGGCTTAAAGGTAAATTATAAAATGAGGTTTTGGTGTTTTCATATCTGCGTCTTCTTAGTTGATTTAGCAATTCAGAGATTATGTCAGATTTTTAAAAAAACTTTTAACCCTCAATTTTGCCGAGTTTTTTTTTTTTCTTGTCATTATAGATTGTAAAGAAAATAAACTTAAGAATATTGGTTAGCTAGGTTTTTTACCCTGGGAAGTGATTTATACTTAAGTTGTAGCAACTGGTTCCAAAATACAAAATTGAGTAAACTTTCACTCACATTACAAGAAGTTCAAGTCTATTCATTGTAGCTGTTAAGATAACTTAAACTAAATTCATTTCTTGTGGAAAGTTGAAAGTCAGTGACTTTGTTTCTAGTAAGAGCAGACCATTTATTGGTTGAGAGATGAGTTAGTAGTATAGCTATTAGAGGCTGTCTAATGACACAAGTCCACTTCTTTCTATTGGGTTGAGCCTAGTTAGCCAGTGGGATGAGAAATAAAAGTTGTTGGAGTCTTGGGCTCTCTGAGGAAAGCAGAAGATAATATTGGACCAGGGGCAGTAGGACTACCTACTAAGCACACAGATACGGGAAAAGATAATCTTGTTCCACTTACTAGTATGCAGAAACACTTGATAAGGAAGACTAATTATAGATTCCGAAGTTATCATTAGTTGTAAGACCTTGGGCAAAAGTTTAACCTCTCTTATCTTCAATGTACAGTATAATCTTTGAAAGGTGAAATAGAAGAACTCTTGAGTTGCCTTTTAGCTTTTACGATCCAAATATCTAGAACAATACTGTCAAGTAGAACTTTCTGCAGTGATGAAAATACTCTGTCTGTGCTATCTATCTATTTATTTATTTTGAGACAGAGTCTCACTGTATTGCCTAGGCTAGAGTGCCGTGGCGTCAGCCTAGCTCACAGTAACCTCAAACTCCTGGGTTCAAGCAATCCTTCTGCCTCAGCCTCCCAAGTAGCTGGGACTACAGGCATTTGCTACCGCGGCCAGCTAATTTTTTTCTATATATTTTAGTTGCCCAATTAATTTCCTTTCTATTTTTAGTAGAGACAGGGTCTCACTCTTGCTCAGGCTGGTTTCGAACTCTTGACCTTGAGCAATCCTCCCACCTCCCAGAGTGCTAGGATTACAGGCATGAGCCATGTCTGTTCTGTTTAATATGATACCAACTATACATAAGTCACTATCAAGCATATAGAATGTGGCTAGTGTGACTGAGGAAGTGAATTTTAATATTTTAAACTTGACTGATTTAAATTTAAATAGACACATTTGGTTAGTGGATACTATATTAAACATTAGAGATACAGACTAATGTTTTTGAACCTGCATTAATATTCTGCATTTATTGTAAGTACTTCCCCAGAGATTTCTTTTTTTTTTCTTCCAAAGCTGCGTATTCCCCAGAGCTTTCATTACTGTAGACTCTGATGCGCTGTAACAGTCTTTTTGCATCAGATATGATTTAGGGAGCTAAAATATGGTTGTAATGATTAGAGATGATTTGTTGCTGTTAGGTTAGGAAAATTTGTTCTTGATGGCTACAATAATAGAGGAGCTTTCAGTTTCACTTTTTACTAACCTGAGGAATGTAGGTTCTTTTTTTACATTTTTTTCTTTTTTAAATTTTTTTCTCCCCTTCTCTCCCTTATGTAGGTTCTGATTAGATAATTCCTGACCACTTTATTTCATACTGATCACTCAGCTCAAGAGCTGATTTCTTTGCCACTTTTAATTCTTTGGGGATGTGATAGCATGTTAGGCTTATCATAGTGGTAAGATTATTGAAGGGAACATGTTGCTATTTTAAGTAAGTCCTGACCAAAGAAAGTTGTTTGTTAGGTGGAAAAATACTGTGGAATAAACCAGATAAAAAGGACAATTCCCCTCTTCTCCAGGCTGTTTTCTTGTCTTGCAGTATTGGTGTATTGGGAGGAGTTTCCCTCTAGCTTCATTGGTGTTCAATTGTGTCTTTTGTGCAGGGTATGTCTCTGAACTTGGAACCTGACAATGTTGGTGTTGTCGTGTTTGGAAATGATAAACTAATTAAGGAAGGAGATATTGTGAAGAGGACCGGAGCCATTGTGGATGTTCCAGTTGGTGAGGAGCTGTTGGGTCGTGTAGTAGATGCCCTTGGTAATGCCATTGATGGAAAGGTAGGTTTAATGTTTATTAGAGGTGGTTGTAGCTTCTAACAAACATCAAAACTGGTTATTCCGAGAGTTCCTTTTTATTTTTTCCTTTTACAGGGTCCAGTTGGTTCTAAGACCCGTAGGCGAGTTGGCCTGAAAGCCCCTGGAATCATTCCTCGAATCTCTGTGCGGGAACCAATGCAGACTGGCATTAAGGCTGTGGATAGCTTGGTGCCAATTGGTCGTGGTCAGCGTGAGCTGATTATTGGTGACAGACAGACTGGGTAAAGACCCAAGCTTGTTAAAAGTTCTAACTAAAATTTGGTCTATAGAAAAATTATTTTTTAGTCTTGTAATGATAAATGCTTTGTATATAATGGGGACAGTAGAATGTGTTATCAGTAGTAGTGAAATTTTATCTGGGAAATCCTTTGAAGTATTTAGGAAGATTTATATTTACTTTCTCTTTTTAAAGTAAAACTTCAATTGCTATTGACACAATCATTAACCAGAAACGATTCAATGATGGAACTGATGAAAAGAAGAAGCTGTACTGTATCTATGTTGCTATTGGTCAGAAGAGGTCCACCGTTGCTCAGTTGGTGAAGAGACTGACAGATGCAGGTATTAAAGAACTTAAGTCCCAGGCTGTTATCTCAAGTTCTATTGCTGCTCATCTTAGAACAGCTTCTGCTAAATGAAGACTGATTTTAATTACTCTCTAATGAGCTGAACTTTCTAATATAAATCAATAAGAAAAAAGTAAAAAATAATATAAAACGCCAATACATATAAAGGTTTTGTCAGTTTTCTTTAAAGCAGAAGCTATTTGACTCTGGTTAATAATTCTTAGTAGTAGATCTTTTTAGCACTTGGGTAATTTTTATTATAGTAGCCTTTAAAATCATAATATTGATAACCTTGTAAAGCTTAAAATGTGTTTTGTCCTCAGATGCCATGAAGTACACCATTGTGGTGTCAGCTACAGCTTCTGATGCTGCCCCACTTCAGTACCTGGCTCCTTACTCTGGCTGTTCCATGGGAGAGTATTTTAGAGATAATGGCAAACATGCTTTGATCATCTATGACGACTTATCCAAACAGGTCAAAGGAAATACATTTTTATAATCTGTTTGCGCTATGATGAAAGTTCACAGATGCAGCTCCTGCTTAGTAGATGAATTTAACAACCCTTTTCTGTACCATAGGCTGTTGCTTACCGCCAGATGTCTCTGTTGCTCCGCCGACCCCCTGGTCGTGAGGCCTATCCTGGCGATGTGTTCTACCTGCACTCCCGGTTGCTGGAGAGAGCAGCCAAGATGAATGATGCTTTTGGTGGTGGCTCCTTGACTGCTTTACCAGTCATAGAAACACAGGCCGGTGATGTGTCTGCTTACATTCCAACGAATGTCATTTCTATCACAGATGGACAGGTACTATTTTAATGATTAGGTGTAAAAAAGGTTTGGATAATTCCAAGGCATTGGTTGAGACAGGTAGTTATTAACTGATTTGTTAAATGCCTTTTATTTTTATTATGGAAAACTCCAAATGTATATAAAACTAATGAGAATAGTATAATGAAACCCCACATATCTGTCATCCAATTAACATTTCATGGAATAGTGCACTTCATTTGTGTTTCATTTATGCTCATTACTATTCTTTCTTGCTCGATAGTTTTGAAGTAAATTCCATAGATCATATCATTTCACCTGCATATATTTCAATATAAATCAAGTTACATGTTGTTTTATCATCTCATACATACCTCTTCATTGGCAATAGGATATATAGGTCAATTTGGGTTGTGAAAGATTTGGGGAATTGACACTTCACATTCTTCCTTAGGTTTGGGGTTTCAGCGTTTTGGCATAGTGACTTAAATTTGAAAATAATTAATTTCTTATTTTAAGCTTGCTAACATATCCCCTTACATTATAGATCTTCTTGGAAACAGAATTGTTCTACAAGGGTATCCGTCCTGCCATTAATGTTGGTTTGTCTGTGTCTCGTGTGGGATCTGCTGCCCAAACCAGGGCTATGAAGCAGGTAATTTGGCGTCACTTTGGTAGGAAGGAGGATATCATTTGATATATATCTTAAAGTATATTGATTATATTTGAGTAGTGCCCTGTGTCACTGAGTTACAGTCCCAATAATGTTTGTGTTGCAGGTGGCAGGTACCATGAAGCTGGAATTGGCTCAGTATCGTGAGGTTGCGGCTTTTGCCCAGTTCGGTTCTGACCTCGATGCTGCCACTCAACAACTCTTGAGTCGTGGTGTGCGTTTGACTGAGTTGCTGAAGCAAGGACAATATTGTGAGTTCTTTCTTCATTTGCTCAAGTTCCTACTGTGTTAGGGTCTTCTCAGGTCTGCAGAGCTATGTCACATCAGGCTTTAATACCTGCTGTTGCCTTTCATCAGAGGTCATGCCTTTTAGATGTAATTAATGCCCATTGTACTTACCCAAAGTACAGTTCTTAGTATCATTTGAATGTCAATACAATGGACTTAACTGGGAAAACTTAGTATATTTAATACCTTCTTTTCAGGAATTGAGACCTATTATTGTCCCCTGCCCCATTGCTAGCGGAGTGTGAAATTTGGCAGATTTAAAAGAATGTTAGTGTATTTTTATCTTGCCAAATAATTTCAGCAAACTGTTTATACCCCCAAACAATATAAACAGTGCCAGATAAATAGAGCTTATGGACTATACCCAAAGATTACACTTCAGGGTTTGCTAATAGAAGTAAGGACTGTTTCCTGGAGAGAGAGGTGGGAAGGACTATTAAGTGGTGTTCTCAGTTGCTCAGAATGTGAAGCGTAGGTGATATTAATATATAGGGATATGTTAATAATGCGGGGGGGGAGTAATTTCTCTGACTTTGGTAAGGTGGCATTTATTTATTTGAGCAACTCACTGGCATTGTTTTGTTTCTTTTTAGCTCCCATGGCTATTGAAGAACAAGTGGCTGTTATCTATGCAGGTGTAAAAGGATATCTTGATAAATTGGAGCCCAGCAAGATCACAAAGTTTGAGAACGCTTTCTTGTCTTTTGTTGTCAGCCAACACCAAAGCCTGTTGAACACTATCAAGTATGAACATAAATAATTAATGTCCTCTTTTTGTAAAGTTATGTTTTAAGATAAAAGTCTTGTGAAAATTCTTTTTTTTTTGGAGACATAGTCTTGCTCTGTTGCCTGTTTTATTTTGAAAATAACCAAGGTTATTTTTTCTATTTTTAGTAGAGATGGGTCTCCCTCTCACTCAGGCTAAAATTCTTTTCAGTTCTGTGGTTAGGCTAGTCATTGAGATTCTGTCTAGATCAGAACTGATGATCTGCTTTTGTTTTCCAAATAGGGCTGATGGAAAGATCTCAGAAGAGTCAGATGCAAAGCTGAAAGAGATTGTAACAAACTTCGTGGCTGGATTTGAAGGATAAACTCCTATGGATTTACATCTGTTGCTAGTTTGGTTTGTCATAATTTCTTCTAGTAAATCAGTTCCATTTGTAAAAGTATTACTGTCAAACTCCTGATGTACAGAAATCACGTTAAAAATAAAAGTTCCATATTGTGTGGTAGATTTCTCTAGTGTGTTATTTAAAACTGAGATCATGTTAAGGACTTGTTGAACATGCTTCTTAACCTATTTCACTTGAATATTGGTATAATTCAAGGCTGAGCTCTTTGCAAGATTCTAGAATAGTTTGGTTGATGAAAAAGAAATGCATAAATGTATAATTGAATACATGTGGTAAGTGGATATTATTGAAGAGCACGACTGGCTCCTCTGCCCAGACTTACCTACATAAAAGAGGTACTGTAGGCAAGAAAAGGATAGGACAACTAACATACATTCTCAAGGAAAGGAAAAAATTGCAAAGTATGAAAAAATTGTAAAGTATGAAAAATGGGTACAAAAAACTGAGGAGACGGCAGAATGAATAAAATTTTGAAAACTTGTCAATTTCTCATGTAGTTTGTTCATTTTAATGTAACCTTTCACAAGCAGTTCTTAATTATAATGTAATCAAACTGATCAGTATTTTATTTTTGGTCTTATTTAGGAACTCCACAATCACAAAGATAACTATGTTTTCTGCTAGGTTTTAAAAGATTTTAAAGTTGGAAAAGTTAGCTTTTGTCATGTAGGAGCTTAATTCATGTATTAGAGTTCTCCAGAGAAAGAGAACCAATAGAGTGTTTATTATATACACAGAAGGCTAAGCAGGGCAGGTGGGCAGGCTGGAGACCCAGGTGAGGCTTTAGGCCTTCAACTGGATGAGGCCTAGCCATATTGTGGAGAGTAATATGCTTTACTCAAAGTCTACTGATTTAAATGTTGATCACATCTAAAAAATTGAACAGCAGCATCTAGACTGGTGTTTGACCAAACACTAGGTATTGTAGTGTGATGTTGTGATATAATAAGTATATTTTTGACCTTAACCCTCATTTCCTGGCATAGAGCTCCTAAAACCCTTGGAATCTATGATGTGTCTTTTTTCATGCTAATGAGGTAACGGATCTCGAGCTTGGTCTTGGATAGTCTCTGGATGTGGTCTTGTTGCCAGGGATACCAACCACATGATTAGATGGATGGGACTTACAGCCTTTTCTCTCCACTCACTGGTGAGGGAAAAGAAGAGGTTCAGTTAATCACTAATGGCCAGTGAATTAATCAGTCAATCATGTCTATGTAATGAATCCTCTGTAAAAGGCCAAATGGACAGGGTTCTGAGAGCTTTCAGGTTTCTGGGAGCTACGGGAGAGTGGTGGGCCCGGAGAGGCATGGGAGCGCCAAGCCCCTTCTCCCATACCTTGCCCTGTAGTCTCTTCCATCTAGCTGGTTGTGAGTTGTATCCTTTCAAAATGAATACATGATCTAGTAAGTAAACTGCTTTCCCAAATTCTATGAGCTGTTAAATGATCAAACATGAGGGAGCATTATAACTGATTTATAGCAAGTTGGTCTGAAGCACAGGTAATAACCTGGATTTGCCATTGGTGTCTGGAGCAGGGGGCAGTCTTGTGAGACTGAGTCCTCTTTTTTTTTTTTTTTTTTTTTCCTTAAAACAGAATCTTGCTCTGTTGCCTGGGCTAGAATGCAGTGGTGTAATCATAGGTTACTGTAACCTCAAACTTCTGGGCTTAAGTGATCCTCCTGCCTCAGCCTCCCAAAGTGCTAGCTAGGATTGGTGTCCACAGAGAATTAGAGAACTGCTTGCTGTGGGGGAAAAAGCACAGTTCTCATGTCAAAAAGTAAAATATTGAGAGTGGTATGAATATAAAAGGAAAAACAGTTTTTCCTATACACCTAGCCTAGCCAAACTCACACAAACTAAACCACCTCCATCTGGAGCTGGTTTTTGTATAGAGATCAGATATTTTTTTTCTATATGCATATCCAATTTTTTCAGCTCCATTGAGTATCTCCTCTCCCCACTTACTTGTCATAACTATGTCATGTTTTAAGTTTCATGCTTGTCTGGGTCTTTCTGGGTTCTAGTCTCCATTTTAAAATTGTAACAGGCATATAATTTGAAGAATCAAGAGAAGGCTATTCATGAAAAATAGCAATCCCTTGCCTATCCCCAATCTTCCTACTCTCCCAAAGCAACCAATTTCTATTCATTTATTTCTTTTGTCAGTTATTTCCATATCACAGTTCTTGACTTTTACATTGTATGTATAGTCTATTGATTTCACCCAATGGATGATGAGAATTTTGCATGTGCACACTCATACTACACACTCCACCATAATCCTTCCTCTTACCTATTATCCTAATATGAACAAATTATGATTTGGGATAAAACAAATTTAAGACCTTACAACCTGTTTTTGACTAAGCCATGTGGTATCTCTAATTTGACCCCAATCTGTTTCTCCAGTTGTCTGAGTTAATATGTTTAAACATGTCAGGCAAGATGTTTCTCAGAACCATCTGGATCGGTTGTTCTGGTGGGCTGGTGTACTCTTGTGTTGGAGCACTAGTGTTACAGATAAAGGCTGAGGCCATTTGGATTACTTACCCTTTGTAAGCTTGAAGGGTTTTATTTTGTAGTTTTAGTTTCATATATATTGGTGCAGGTTTATTTTCATTGTGCTTGAGCACTTGAATAATTTTTCGGTATAATTTTTTATATTGCAGTCAACTTTTTATATACATCTATATGGATGGGCAAACATTTCTATAAGAGAAATCTCTGGAAGTGGAATGAAGTTTTTTTTTTTTTTTTTGAGACAGAGTCTCGCTTTGTTGCCCAGGCTAGAGTGAGTGCCATGGCATCAGCCTAGCTCACAGCAACCTCAAACTCCTGTGCTCAAGCAATCCTCCTGCCTCAGCCTCCCGAGTAGCTGGGACTACAGGCATATGCCACCATGCCCAGCTAATTTTTTCTATATATATTAGTAGGCCAATTAATTTCTATTTATAGTAGAGACGGGGTCTCGCTCTTGCTCAGGCTGGTCTCGAACTCCTGACCTCGAGCAATCCGCCAGCCTTGGCCTCCCAGAGTGCTAGGTGGAATGAAGTTTTAATAAATATTGCCAAAATGATGAAACAGTTTATACTGTAGACAGTTTAACAGCTGATTGAAGTGTGACTTTTTCATCATACTTTTCACCAACACCAGGCAGTACATTGGTGTAATTTGTATTTTGACTTGTGAAATCATGCTTTTTGTATTTATTTATTTATTTATTTGAGACACCAGGCTAGAGTGAATGCTGTGACGTCAGCCTAGCTCACAGCAACCTCAAACTCCTGGGCTCAAGCGATCCTTCTGCCTCAGCCTCCCAAGTAGCTGGGACTACAGGCATGAGCCACCATGCCTGGCTAATTTTTTTTTTTGTATATATATTTTTGATTGGTCAATTAATTTCTTTCTATTTTTAGTAGAGAGGGGGTCTCGCTCAGGCTGGTTTTGAACTCCGGACCTCAAGTAATCTGCCTGTCTTGGCCTCCCAGAGTGCTAGGATTACAGGCATGAGCCACCATGCCCGGCCATGCTTTTTGTACTTAAATAGCTGCTTTATTTCTCCTATATTATAATAGCTTTTCATAGCCTTTGCCCATTCTGAGTTAATGTTTTTTTTTTTTTTTTACTGATCTATAAAGGCTTTTGTCTGTAAGGGTCATGTTTTGTCATGTTTCTAAATTATTTTTCCTAGGGCTTCCCCCCCTCCCCGGGAATGGTGGCTCATGCCTGTACTATGAGCTACTTGGGAGGCTGAGGGCTGAGGTGGGAGGATCGCTTGAGCCCAGGAATTTGAGGTTACAGCAAACTATGATAAAGCCAAACTGCATTTCAGCCTGGGCAAGAGAGTGATACTGTAAAACAAACAAACAAACAAGCAAACAACAACAACAAAAATAGGCTAGGCTCGGTGGCTCAATGCCTGAAATCCTACCACTCTGGGAGGCCAGGGCTGGCAGATCACTCAAGGTCAGGAGTTCGAAACCAGCCTGAGCAAGAGTGAGACCCGTCTCTACTAAAAATAGAAAGAAATTAATTGGCCAACTGAAAATATATGTATAAAAAATATTAGCCAGGCATGGTGGTGCGTGCCTGTAGTCCCAGCTACTCGGGAGGCTGAGGAAGAAGGATTGCTTGAGCCCAGGAGTTCGAGGTTGCTGTAAGCTAGGCTAATGCCACGGCACTCTAGCCTGGGCAACAAAGTGAGACTCTGTCTCACAAAAAGTAAATAAATAAAAATTAGCCAGGCATGGTGGCGCCTGCCTGTAGTCCCAGCTACTTGGGAGGCTGAGGCAGTAGGATTGCTTGAGCCCAGGAATTTGAGGTTGCTGTGAGCTAGGCTGATGCCATGGCACTCTAGCCCAGACAACAGAGTGAGACCCTGTCTCAAAACAAAAACAAAAAAAACCAAAACCAAATTAAGGCACATGCCACCATGCCTGGCTAATTTTTTCTATTTTTTTTTTTTTTTTCAGTTGCCTGGCTACTTTTTCCCCCATTTTTAGTAGAGATGGGGTCTTGCTCTTGCTTAGGCGGGTCTCAAACGCCTGACCTCAAATGATACTCCTGCCTGGGCCTCCCAGAGTGCTTGGATTATAGGCATGAGCTACTGTGACCATGAGAAGGACTTTTGAGCAAAATAAGCAGTGGAAAAGAATTACAGATGATATTAGTATATAGGGTTGCATATACATGGAAACTGGGCTAAAAACTCTAATTAAATAAAAATTAATTTAATTCAATTAAACAATATTTATTGAACACCTAGGTAGTGTGCTCGACCATGAAATACAGAGTAAGACAGGTTTGCAATGGAGATGGCAAATTGTTTAGAAAAATAACAAGACTTCTTTAGATACACAGGCAAAAGACATGGACAACTCTGAAAAGAGGGCATAACCTGAAAAAAATAAACATATAAAGAACCTTATCAAGAAGTGATTAAAACCATGCAAATGAAAACCATAATGAGATAGTTTCAATGAGCAAATTAACAGGGACAGTGAATGATGTCATCCATGAGCATATAGACTGACACAACTTGTGGAAAACTATTTGGCAATATATTTCAAGAACCTTAAAAATGTTTATACTCTTTGACCTTTAATTCCACAATGAGTAATTTTGACAAGGATTTATATAAAAGATATTTATCACAGTAATAGTTCCAACAGTTCTACTTTAAGTAAATTCACTTGATGGGAAAGTATGTACAAATCAAAGGTGATGTTGAAGACTTATCTTTTTAATTTCTTTGGGTTTATAAAAAACTCAGAGTACAAATTCAAAGATCCAAAAGGGCATAAATATAAGAGCAGGCTTTCCTATAAGTAAAAAAAAAAAAAAAAGGCATAAAGTAAAAAGCAGGGCTCCCTTCAGAAGGAACCATTCAAAACATGTGTGTCTGTTCTTTTTTTCTCCTCACTCTAGTGGCAGCTTGTTTTGCATTTTGCTTTTTTTCACTTACTATTATATCTGTTGATTGTTCTACGTTAACACCCAAAGAGCTTCCTCATCCATTTTTTTATGCTTGAATATGATTTCATTGTATAGATACATCACAACATATTGAGCTCGTTCTCCATCAATGGACACTTAATTGTTTCAAGTCTTTTATCAGAATAACCATGGTTCTATGAATACTATATACATATTTCACTTTGCACATGTGAGAATGTATTTGGAGAGTACATTATTTGACATGGACTTTTTGGATCAAAAGATAGGTGCATTTTGCACTTTGATGATGTGGCCAAATTTCTCTTCACAGAGCTTTTCAATTTTTATATGCAAGAGTGTCTGCTTACACAGGGGTTGGCACTGCATGCTAACAAACTTTTGCTAGCAAAAATGTATTTAATGACTTTAGAAAATATGAATGAATTAGCCTGGAGTTGTGGTGGGCACCTGTAGTTCCACTCGGGAGGCTGAAGCAGGAGGATTGCTTGAGCCCAGGAGTTTGAGGTCGCAGTGAGCATATGACACCACTGCACTCTACCTGGGGCAACAGAGTAAGACTCTGTCAAAAAAAAAAAAAAAAAAAAAATTAGAAAATACGAATTTAAATATTGTTAAGTTAAAAAAGCAAGACTCAAAATTTCATTTAAGAACCTAAGGTATGTTATCGGAGAGATTATGCCAGAATATTCACAGTGGTTATTTTAAACATACTGACATTTAGTTGTATTAAGTTTCAAGATGAGTTTTGGAGGGGAAAGACATTCAAGCCATAGAAGGTAACAAAATATCATAAATTGTTTACGATCTCTTAGATATACTACATATTTTACTTTTCTTTTTACTCACAGTACGTGCCCCAGTGATGAGTTTAATAAAGGAGAAATGAATATTTGCTGGCAGCGTGTACAACGGTTTGCAATTTTTAATTTTGCCACCAGGTGGTGGAAGAGGGTTAAAATTTAAGGCTCTTAGGTGTCTGAGTCATGAAAATGAAGCGCAAGGTACGGTGAGAGCTTGTGAGACGGAATCTAAGACTTTAAAAATACCACACGCATTAAAAATCAAAACGTAGACAATTAGAATTGTATATAAAATATTTGTCCCAAATATTTAAAACTTCCGGGAAAAATCTTGGTACTGTCTTTAGCACTCCAGCTTTTTTTTCTCTCCCCAGTTGGTGCTTTTTCCTACTCTTCCCTGCAGTTCAGTCTGTCCTGGTCCCCACTGTGGCTTCTGCTGCCCCCGACGGTGTTGCCAGGCTTCCCTGATTTCCCTCTAACCTCACTGCTTTCAAAGGATAGGAACAAGCAGGTAAATGGGTGCATACCCTTGGAGAGACCCAGGGCTGGAGGCCACATCTCCATTTTTCCAGTTGTGGCTGGCTTCATTGGTGGGATTTCATCACAGTGGGACTGGGGGTAGTATTATGGGGCAGAATCTTTTAAAGGTTCTTCAAATCACCCTAGCAATTGCCCTTCCACTGTGTCTGGACCTAGCTAGAACCTGCTCAAAAGGCAAGTGCGTTCCTCTCCAGGCCTGGGGGTCGGCTGGGCATGAACCTGACCTTCACCTTCCCCTCCCCGAGCGCTTACTCCTGGCCCAGAGTGCATCTGCCCCCGGGAATGACGTCTGTCTGCGCCTCTGTTTATTTATTTTTTGTTATTATTTTTATTTTTTTGAGACAGAGTCTCTCTTTGTTGCACAGGCTAGAGTGAGTGCCGTGGCGTCAGCCTAGCTCACAGCAACCTCAAACTCCTGGGCTCAAGCAATCCTGCTGCCTCAGCCTCCCGAGTAGCTGGGACTACAGGCATGTGCCACCATGCCTGGCTAATTTTTTTCTCTACATATTAGTTGGCCGGTTAATTTCTTTCTATTTATAGTAGAGACAGGGTCTTGCTCTTGTTCAGGTTGGTTTCAAACTCCTGACCTCAAGCAATCCTCCTGCCTCAGCCTCCCAGAGTGCTAGGATTACAGGCGTGAGCCACCGGGCCCGGCCTGCGCCTCTGTTTAGAACCGGGGAGCTCTAACGTTGAGCTGTTCGTCCCTTCGATGAGCTGTGATGTTTGGCAAGTCATTCAGCCTCTCTGGGCCTCAGTTCTGGCGCAGGGACTGCAGCACCCGGCAACACCTTGTCATAGAGCCCCGCGCCACTACACAGCGGAGCTGAGTCTGACTTGCCCTGGGTTGGACTTTCTAGACTAAAATGTGCCCCGGGGCCTGATCTGCAGCGGAGGCCGTGGGGCCGTGCACACGACTCGCAGAAGCGTCTACACCTTCCGCCAGCGCCGGCGTCGTCGGTCCCCAGGCTTCTTGTAGCTTCCACCGGGTTCTCGCCCCCACCGTCTGACCAGGGCTCCTCCTACACCCCACGGAGCCTGCCTTACTCCGCGAGGGCTTAGCTCCGGGGCGGGGGCGGGGTTGGGAGCAGGAGGCGGAGCCGAATTTGGGAAGGAGACAGGACCAGTTCTTTCCAACACCCAAAGGCTTCCTGAAGGAGGTGGCGTGGATTTCGGGCTCACTGACTGATCGTTGCCCGACGCCGCGGGGCTTCGAGTGGCCTGGGTCCGAGCGCGGGCCGCAGCCCCCTGCCCGGTGCGCGCGGCGGGTGCCCTCGCCAGGTCCCCGCGCGTCGGGAGCGCAGAGGCTGCGCTCTGGCCGCCGGAATCCGGGTGGTTTAGGACCCGGGGCGGCTTCCCGGCGCGCTTGTGGAACTCGGGAGGCTGCGGGAGCGCGGGCTGTCACACACGGGCTTCCCGGCTGCTGCTCCGACTCTCCTCGGCGCCCGCCGACTCACGCCGGGATGACGGGCTCACTGTTCAAGGGAAACTTTTGGGTAAGTCGCCGGGTGACAGCCAATCGCCGGCTCGGGACCCGGCCCGTGCCGGAGGCCAGCGCGGAGCCGCGCGGCGGGCGGGCGCCGCAGGTCCCCAGCTCCGGCGCCACTCGGTGACCGTGCGCCAGGCCCCGGGGGCTCGGCGGGGCCGGGGCATGACGAGGTCGGGGCCTCAGGCCCGCTGCTCGAGTGACAGAGCCAGAGCGGACGCAGGGTTGCTGCTCCCTCTCCGTCCCGGCCCTCTACCCCCGCGTGTCCGCAAGTCCTGGGGACCCGACCCCCGGCCCACGCTCTGCCGCCCGCGCCCCCGGCAGCGCGTACTCCTAAGGAGGGTATAGCCCGAGACACCCAAGCGTCAGGACATTAACCCCTCATCTCACAAACGAAACGGAGACCCGAAGGGAGGAGGACCTGTCCGGAAAGTCGCTTTTGTCCGCGAGGGTTGAGCCTTGGGCGGATTCGGGGGGACCTGGAGTGGAGGCCTGTGAGCCTCACCTGGCTAGCAGCGGTAGTCGCCCCTGGGGATCGTCTTTTGCAGGAAACGAACAGCCCAGAAAGGGTTCTCTTTGCTGGAGCTTTGCCCTGTCTGACAGCCCTGTTTTCTTAGCCTCCTCCCCAGGCCGTCGCCCCAGCTCGTAGGGGCACCACAGAAAGACAGATGTTGTGTGACACCCTACGGGCTGGCGGGGGCATCCACGCCGGGGAGGCTGGCCCGGTGTGGAGGCAGCAGGTCTGCCTGCTTCTTTCCTCTGTCCCGTCCTCTTCCCTCTGTCGCCTCCTGCTCCAGGTGCCCCTCAAGGGTCCCTCCATCAGGGGAACTGCCTTCTTCCCTTTAAGACGAGCCTGGGAAGCCACGCACCTCCAAGCTGACCCACAGCTGCCAAGGGGAGCCTGCTCGCCCTCCATTTAGCTTCTCAGCTGCCTAGCAGGTCCCTGTCCCCGACTGTGGGCTGCTGGGTGGAGACACCTGGCTTCTGGACTTCAGGGACACAGTTTAGACCCTGCTGGTGAGGTCCGTTCCCCGGAGTTTCTGAGGGTCTCCTGGGGCACTGCCCTCCTGTAGGGAGCAGGGATGTGGCAGCTTCTCAGAGCCGCCAAGAACCTCACAGCTGCCCCTCACAGGGCACCTGAGAATTTTTCAGGTAGGATATAGGACTTTGGGGCCCCATGACAGGCACTGTGGGGAAAAAGGGTCTGGGTAAAGTAAACTGGAAATGGGGTGCAGGCCCCAGAAAGAAGGAAGTCAGTAGAGGAACTGGTTTGTGGAGAGAAAAGGAGAAGGAGGCAGAAGTGACATTAATACTTACCCACAGGTGTAGCACCAGCAAGGCCAAGGCCAGCAGAGTGCTAAGCCCCCCTCTGCCCCAGCCCACCCTCAGCATCATGCTAGGGTTGCTGGATATGGGGAGGTCTTGGAGGAGGGGACAGGGTGCCAGGCAGCAGGGTTTGGAAGTATTAATATCTTAATATTGCAACAAACAACCATGTCAGTGAGTACTCTCCAATGTCTGGTGTGTGACATTCTGGGTCTCAGGGGCTGGTGGAGATGGCCCTTCCCCTCGGGAAGGATGTCCCAGTGATAGCTTATGGGACAGCATAAAGTACAGGGGGATCATCAGCAATCGGCTGAAGTTCTGAGGGGGACTGCCCAGGTCTGAGTCCCAGTTCTGCCCCTTACTAGTCAAGTGACCCTGGGCAGCTTACTTTCACCCCCAAAGCCTCAGTTTTTCTATCCATAAAACTGGGGATGATAACAGTGTCTACTCCATAGGATTGTTATGAGGAAAGTTTAGTACAGTGCCTGGCACACAGTGGGCACTTGTAGTTGTCAGCTATTATTATCAGTGGCACAGAGGTGACAAGGAAAGAAATTAAGTGACAGTTACTCAAGGAGAAAGAATGAAGAGATAAGAAGTTCAAAAAGAAGCACTCATAGTGAATGCCTGTGTTTACGGAGGACGAGAGAGGGGCCAGAGAAATAGAGGAAAAGATGAAGGGGTGCAACCAGGAAAGAGCCATCACAGGCCCAAGAGAGGAACATTCCAAGGAAGTTGAGAGACCCATGGTCAAATTAGGTACATGTTCCTGAAAAGGTACGAGTCAACACGCACTTTATAAATAATCTTGTTTAAATGTTCCATGAAAATGGAGCCTTTTGGTGGATCTGTTTCAATCAGTTTCTTTAAAACAGGGATTGGAGCTGACGTGCGCCTGTTGTCCCAGCTACTTGGGAGGCTGAAGGCAGGAGGATTGCTGAGCCCAGAAGTTTGAGGCCAGCCTGGGCAACACAGTGACACCCCATGTTTCTCTGTCTCTGAAACTGCATCAGCCCCAAATGAGTTTGCCTGATACTGGTGCACACTTGTGAGTTTTCTCTCTTCCACCCTTCCCTGTGCATACCTTTTCTGTGGCCATTTGGTTAAGCAGTGCTGTGCAATTTATCTTGGTTAACTCTGACGGTACCTCATCAGAAAAAGACAGTGACCATGGTTATGGTTTCCAGAGCTCCAGGGAAACAGCCGGGCCACAGCAAGGAAAAATGGCAGTCATTGGTATGATCAGACACACACGTCCTTCAGATGTGGGCAGGCACAGGTGATGGTAGAACCTGTTCCAGAAGAGGTAGATGAAAGCAAAGTTCTCTCACCACCGGGGATTTCCAGGCTCCTCACTTGGGTGTGAGCCCCACCTGTCCCTGAACCTCCTCTAGATACTTATTTTGACTTGGGCTTTCCTGATTCCTGAGGCTTCTGGTCCAGACCAGCTTCCTAGTTGCTATCCTAGCAGCCTGTACCTGCAGTGGGCAGGGCTTCTCTCCCTTCCTGGGGATTGACAGTCTGAATTTGCTTATGGCCCTACCGTCGACACAGGGTTGTACTTCTCCAAACCTGTGACCAAATTGGAATCTTGGCATTCTGGGGCTTAACCAGTGTTTGAAATGATGCTGCTTCTGGCTTTGCTCAGTGGCTTTCTCTATACAGTCATCCCTTGGTGGACGACCCTTATGGTAGATTGGTTCCAGGACTCCCCTGCAGATACCCAAATCTGTAGATGATCAAGTCCCTGACATAAAATGAGAAGTATTTGCACATAACCTACACACATCTTTCTGTATACTTTAAATAATCTCTAGCTTACTTATAATACCTAATACAATGTAACTGCAATATAAATAATTGTTATACTGTATTGGTTTTTTATTTGTATTTTCTGTTGTTCTATTATTTTTTATTTTACCTTACTTTTTTTGGAATATGTTTGATCTGTGGTTGGTTGAATCCAAGGATTTGGATATGGAGGGCCAACTGTACTGTGCTCTAGATTAGTGTGGGAGGCTGCTGGGTTTTTGTTTTTGTTTTTTAGATTAACAGAAGAAAACAGGTTATCATAATAGACCTTCCATGTCGGCCCCATATGGTATTTTGTACAATGTTTAGACTGTTTCTCTAATATTTAAATACTCTCTCTCGGATTTTACTGAAACACTTTAGAAAGAAAATACATACATGCATATATATGTAAATTCAGACTAACGCTGCCTCTGTAAATAGGGAGCTGCAACCTAACTTAGTATATAAACAAGCTGCAACCTAACTAACAGTACATTCTTGTAACAAGTAGCTGAGTCTCTGCCAATCATAACAGTTGAGCTCTCAGCCAATCACAGGCTGCAAACTGCTCAGACATGCCCAAATAAGGCAAC
This sequence comes from Mirza zaza, assembly GCA_008750895.1. Taxonomy (NCBI): domain Eukaryota; kingdom Metazoa; phylum Chordata; class Mammalia; order Primates; family Cheirogaleidae; genus Mirza; species Mirza zaza. Next base: position 46,592 of record VSMD01128743.1, read on the forward strand.
CACCAAACTGTAACCAATGAGGCTATTTCTGTATGTCACTTAATTATTCTGTGGTTAAATACTACCTGCCTATGTTGTTATGTGGAGCTCACTGAACCTTTACTAGTTCAGGGTGCTGCCTGATTCATGAATCATTTCTTTGCTCAAATAAACTCTGCTAAGTGTTGGGATTACAAGCACAACCCACTGCACCTGTAAACTGAATTTAATTTGACAATCTAGTTCCTAGAAACACAACACAAGGGCTATTTTGTATTGTCTTGCCTAGTGGCAAAAGGCAAGGTGGAGTCAACAATTACCCCTTTTCCAATTCATTCTTTCAAGAGCAGCCAGAGGGAGCTGTCTTTAAAATAATTGCCAAAATCTTTTTATCTTGTTTTATCTTCTTAAAAATTTAATAAGAGAGGCATAGGACTTATCTTTTAAGGAAAATAAAAAATTCCTATTGAAATACATAAAATGAAGTACATAAAACAGAGTCTGGACATAGAAAGGCATAGTTCATTTTTGGCTAGGGAAAGTGAATATAGAATTCTTTTTAAAAGTTAAGGTAATAAAAGCGATCTTCCCATCTCGGCCTCTCAGAGTGCTAGGATTACAGACATGAGCCACCACACCCTGCCTTACTCTTTCTTGATAGAGATGCTTTGAACATTATTTATTGATTTACTACTACAATAGAAAATTTAGCTCTTTTATATCACCATCTCTACTTCCCTGTATAATTATATTACTAGGTCAGGTGTGGTGGCTCATGTCTGTAATACCAGCACTTTGGGAGGCTGAGGCAGGAGGATTGCTTAAGTCCAGGAGTCCCAGACCAGCCTGAGCAACATAGTGAGACCCCATCTCTACAAAAAATTTAAAAATTAGCCAGGGGTGGTGGCATCCACCTGTAGTCCTACTTAGCTACTCAGGAGGCTGAGGCAGGAAGATGGTTTGAGCCCAAGAGTTCAAGATTACAGTGAGCTATGTGTTGCTACTGTATTCCAGCCTGGGTGACAGAACAAAACGCTGTCTCTAATAAATGAATAAATAAATAAATACGATTAATAAAATTATATTACTAGTTTTAACTTTGCACTTAGAAAGAATGTCAAAGTTACAGAAATCTCAAGACTATAAAAGTTTCACATATAACCTTCACTTGGATTCCGCAGTGTTAAATCTCATTTGCTATAATAGTCTTTCTTTCTCTAGATAAGTATTAATATATATTTTCCCTGAACCATTGAAAGTAAGTATCACTGTTTTGAAATCACTAATCATTGTTTATGTTGTCATGACATATAAAGATTGTTTACTTCAAAGCTAAGTAGTATAATATGATTATATCTCCATTCATGTTTTTTTCCTGGACTTTCTAATTGCCTTTGTTTTTTTGGTGGCATTATTCACATTTATAGGAGCCCTCCTCTTTCTCTCTGTCATTGTTTTTTACTGCTTTAGCACATCAGGTATTTACAAAATTCCTTTCCATCTGCATTGTCTTGTGGATACCCCCTTCCTGGAGCCCTTGGTCCCTGTTCCAGTCTGGACTGGTTATTTTCCAGGCGTGCTGCGCAGCTGTCATCCTGGGCTTCCCTTCGGGGCTCTCTTGAATTGGAGCCACTGTTTTTTCAGATCCCAGGTCACCTAAAGAGCTCTTAAAAACAAATCAAGTCATGTCATTCCCCTGCTTAAATTCCTCCAATGACTTTCCATTGCACTCGGTCAGTCCAAAAGTCTGACCGTGGCCTACAGGGCCCTGCTGACACAGCCTCGCTTCCCATCTCCCCCTCACTTCCACTACTGCAGCTCCTGTAGGTCAGTTACCAAATAATTCATTCTCGTTCCCAACTAACCAGTTAGCTTGTCCCTGCTGCCTGTTCTCAAGGCATCCTGTGTGTCTCCCTCATAAGGCACATCTATGATATTACAATTACCTCTTTATTTTTCTTGTCTTTATGTCAATAGATTTAGGGGGTACGAGTGTTTTTTTCTTACATATATGAATTGCATAATGGTTAAGTCAGGGCTTTTTGTGTACTCATCACCCAGATAGTGTACATTGTAGCCCATTGGTGTAATTACCTGTGTAATATCTGCTTTCCATCAAATTATAAGCTCCAGGAAGTGTATCTGACTTGTTCAGCACTGTATCCCCAGCACCCAGGGGGGTGCCTGGCATAACAGACCCTCAACAGATATCAGAAGGAATGAATGAAGAAATGAAGGAACAATGAGAGACATATGGGACAGTAAATGGAGGTTACTCATTGAAGTAAATGCTCCATCCTTGCATTCCCTTTACAGGAAGTGTCATTCTATGCTTTTAAAGAACCTGTTCTATGATTGGCTGGTGGCCTTGTGTCAGGATGTGCTCTAGGTTCTCTAGAAGCCCTATCCCCAGAGGGGACACAACACCCACATAAACAGCAAAGCCCACACACTTAGGGCTCACCTTCTCATGGGAGACCTTGCGACCAACAGAGAAAACACAGCAACTGTTTGAAGAGAGGAACTTCTTCCCTATTCCCCATGTAATCTCAGGGAGTTCAACTCAACGAATGCCTATGAAGTCTCAGTTCCAGCCTTGTGGTAGCTGCTCTGGAGTCACAGAGAGATGGACACACAACATCTCACCTTTAAGAGATTATTATCAGCCGGGCGCGGTGGCTCACGCCTGTAATCCTAGCACTCTGGGAGGCCGAGGCAGGCGGATTGCTTGAGGTCAGGAGTTTGAAACCAGCCTGAGCAAGAGCAAGACCCTGTCTCTACTATAAATAGAAAGAAATTAATTGGCCAACTAACATATATATAGAAAAAATTAGCCGGGCATGGTGGCGCATGCCTGTAGTCCCAGCTTCTTGGGAGGCTGAGGCAGGAGGATTGCTTGAGCCCAGGAGTTTGAGGTTGCTGTGAGCTAGGCTGATGCCACGGCACTCACTCTAGCCTGGGCAACAAAGTGAGACTCTGTCTCAAAAAACAAAAACAAAAAAAAAGAGAAATTATTATCTACTCGAGAAGACGGGCTCACATGAAACTTTATTTTTATATTCTTTTAGAGACACGGTCTTGCTCTATCATCCAGGCTGGAGTGCAGTGGTGCGATGATAGGTCAGTGTAACCTTGAACTCCCAGGTTCAAGGGATCACCCTGCTTCAGCCTCCCAAGTAGCTAGGACTATAGGCATGCACCACCATGCCTAGCTAATTAAAAAAATTTTTTTTGTAGAGATGGGCTCTCACTATGTTGTCCAGGCTGGTCTTGAACTTCTGGACTCAAATGATCCTCCTGCCTTGAACTCCCAAAATGCTGGGGTTTCAGGGATGAGCCATGGTGCCTGGCTGAAATTTTAAAACAATAGTTTTTAATATTAACATAAACTTAATATAATTAAAAATATATTATTAGTGATTTGGTACTTTTCCAATATTTTTCTCCAAGCATGATTCTAATCGTAGTGTAGGTACTATTTTGTGTTCCACTGTTTCACTTAAAATAGCATAAGGTGCTGAGCTCAGTGGCTTGTACCTGTAGTCCCAGCTACTGGGGAGGCTGAGGTAGGAAGATCACTTGAGCCCAGGAGTTTGAGTCCACCCTGGGCAACATAGTAAGACCCTGTCTCTAAAAAAAAAAAAAAAAAAAAAAAAAATTAAAGAAAATTATAATACTATCTACTTTTCCTGACAATTATCTTAAAATTTTATTTATTTATTTATCTTACGATCCTCAATGACAGAATATTTAAAAAATTTTATAAATGATACAACTCTTGTCTTATTGTTTGGGTTGGCATTTATTTAATTTCCAAAGTTTCCATAATAAATAATGTTGTTCTACACATCATTCATGTAAGATATTTAAAATTTGGATTCTTTAAGTGTTTATTTATGAAAACTCATGACAACGAGTCACTGCTCAGCCATTTGACTATGTTACTCTAGTAAGATCACTCTTTCCCTTTCTACAGTGATGTCATAAGTTTTCCACTCAAACCTCCACTGCCCTCCCATCTTCTCACTCTGTTTTGGGGATCTTGTCTCTACTCCGTTAAGAAACTAGATGCCAGTTGGTGAAAGCTCACTTACCTTCTGTATACATAGGATTAGGTTTGGCCATGAGTGACAGAAAACCCCAAAACAACAGTGGCCTAGGCAAGGATGATGTTTATTTCTCTCTCAAACCCAAGTCCCCGGTGGGTCACTCCAGGGGTGGTATGGCTACCCATGGGGTCAGGACCCATGCTCCTGTCTGGTCACTCAAGTGGTACTTGGTTCAATGGCCAGCATGTGACAAATTCACAGTACTATCTGTTGAATGACTAAAAATAGCATCAACTAACAGTAGGACATTTTAAAACTTTGCGTATGTAAAACCAGACTGATTTCCTAAAGGGTGAACCTATTCTCAGTGTTCTTGATAATATCTGAAGATTCTAGTTTCACTATATCAATCATGGCTATTGTGGCTTTTACTGCTCATTTAATAAGCAAAACCTGGTACCTTATTCAACTTTCATTTCTGTTTCTACCACCAGAGAGAGTGAATATTTGTTTATTTTCTTGTTATATTTCTTCTTTTACAAATAGTTTTATTTCCTTCCTCATGCTTTGCATTTTATAAAATTAAATAAATATAAGTATTTATTAAAATACTTTACTATATTCTATTAAAATGATATATTCTATCATTTACTACACATTTGAATATACTTTCTTATATATACACATATGTGTGTGTGTATATATGTATGTATGTAGCTGTGTGTGTCACTCACATGTTTTAACATCCAATTTGGGTATGGGGCAGTGAGAAGCAGTCTGTAGGCTCTCAGCTTTCACTCCTGGGTTGAATCCTAGCTCAGCTCCTTTCAAGCTGAGGGATGTGTGTGCCGTTGTTCAAATTACTCAACCTTCCCAAGCTTTCATCCTCATTTGCAAAATGATGGTTTTACTTGAATATATGTATTTTGAAAACTCTTTATACAGTCGTTTACTGATCTAATCTTTTGTGATTTCATCTATTACACATCAAAGTATTCTATTGTCAGAGTTTTATCAATATTTAATTGTCTTTTGAGTACATATTCTGACATTTGCAGAAGTCAGAGATCTGTGTGGACCTGCAAAGTAGAAGAAGATGGATCCCTGCCCTCGGGGGCCTATGCTCTTGTTAACAGAGCAAACACGGATGTATGACACTAATCAGAAATAGACTGACCTACTCTCCCTCAGCCTAAGAGGAGTGGTTTAACAGGGCAAGATTATGGGGTAGGCCTGGCTGGGTGTGTACTATGAAGTATCAGTCCCCAAAGAGTACTAAACTGGCACTGAGAATGCAATAAGATGGGAAATCTGTGTTTTCCTAACACCTTTCGAGGGTATGGTATGGCACGGGGCTGGGAGGAAGACTTCAGCTGCTTAGAGTAGGGGGACTGAGACCCCACTTCTACCTGAAGGGCATGCCTTCTAAGGGACAGGAGCCTAACTTGCTTTTACATTTTTTTTTTATTTTTAATTATTATGAGCACATGTTTATGGGGTACATATGTTTTGATTCAGGTATACAATGTGTAATAATCCAATAAGGGTAACCACTTCAAGCCTTTATCATTTCTCTGTGTTAGGAACATTCCAACTGGAGCCTAGCTAACTTTTGAGCTTAGTTTTGCTGAGCAATGGGCGTAAGGAGGACTGCCAGAGAAAAGAGTCGCCCTGGTCTTTCCTCTCTACTCTTGCCCCGTAGTGCTCAGTCTCTGCTCCTATTTGAATATTACTATTTAAAGAATAGCTGTTGAATATGCAAATCTATAAATGTAATTCACCATATAAACAGAAGCAAAAACAAAGACCATATGATCCTCTCAATAGACACAGAGAAAGCATTTGACAAAATTCAACACCCTTTTATGATAAGAACGCTCAACAAAATAGGCATAGACGGGGCTTACCTAAAAATGATACAAGCCATATATGACAAACTCACAGCCAATATAATACTGAATGGGGAAAAATTGAAAGCATTCCCACTTAGAACTGGAACAAGACAAGGTTGCCTGCTATCTCCACTTCTGTTCAACATAGTGCTGGAAGTCCTCGCTACAGCAATCAGACAAGAGATCGGAATTAAGGGCGTCCAAATGGGAGCAGAAGAGATCAAACTCTCACTCTTTGCTGATGACATGATATTATACCTAGAAAACCCCAAGGATTCAACCATGAGACTCCTTGATCTGATAAATGAATTTGGCAAAGTCTCAGGATACAAAATCAATACACAGAAATCAGAGGCATTCATATACGCCAACAACAGTAAAAGTGAGAACCAAATTAAAGACTCAATTTCCTTCAAAATAGCAACAAAGAAAATAAAGTACCTTGGAATATATTTAACTAAGGAGGTAAAAGTCCTCTACAGGGAGAACTATGAAACACTGAAGAAGGAAATAGCAGAGGACGTAAATAGATGGAAGAATATACCATGCTCATGGGTCGGCAGAATCAACATTGTTAAAATGTCTATACTACTCAAAGTGACCTACAGAGTCAACGCAATGCCTATCAAAAAACCATCATCATTTTTCACAGATATAGAAAACATAATTTTACGCTTCATATGGAACCAGAGAAGACCCCATATAGCAAAATCAATCCTAGGCAATAAAAACAAAATAGGAGGTATCAATTTACCAGACTTCAAACTATACTACAAGGCTGTAGTCATTAAAACAGCTTTTTACTGACACAAGAACAGGGACATTGACCGGTGGAACAGAACAGAGAACCCAAATATAAAACCATCCTCATATAGCCAACTAATCTTCAACAAAGCAGACAAAAACATGACACTGGGGAAAAGAATCCTTATTCAATAAATGGTGCTGGGAAAACTGGATAGCCACATGTAGAAGACTGAAACAAGACCCACACCTTTCACCTCTCATAAAAATCAACTCACGCTGGGTAACAGAATTGAACCTTAGGTGTGAAACTATTAGAATTCTACAGGAAAATGTGGGAAATGCTCTTCTAGATATTGGCCTAGGCAAAGAATTTATGAAGAAGACCCCAAAGGCAATCACAACAGCAACAAAAATAAACAAATGGGACCTGATCAAATTAAAAAGCTTCTGCACAGCTAAAGAAACTGTCAAGAGAGCAAACAGACAACCCACAGAATGGGAGAAAATTTTTGCAAGCTACACATCTGATAATGGGCTGATAACTAGAATCTATTTAGAACTCAAGAAAATCAGCAAGAAAAAATCAAACAACCCTATCAAAAAATGGGGAAAGGACATGAACAGAAACTTCTCAGAAGAAGACAGAATAATGGCCAACAAACATATGAAAAAATGCTCAACATCTCTAATCATCAGGGAAATGCAAATCAAAATCACAATGAGGTATCACTTAACTCCAGTGAGAATGGCCTTTATTGAAAAGTCCCCAAACAACAAATGCTGGCGTGGATGCGGAGAGAGAGGAACACTCCTACACTGCTGGTGGGACTGCAAACTAGTTCAACTTCTGTGGAAAGCAATATGGAGATACCTCAAAGCGATACATGTAGATCTACCATTTGATCCAGCAATTCCACTACTTGGCATCTATCCAAAAGATCAAAAGTCACTTTATGAAAAAGACACCTGCACTGGAATGTTTATAGCAGCACAATTCACAATTGCAAAGCTGTGGAAACAACCCAAGTGCCCATCAATTCATGAGTGGATTAATAAAATGTGGTATATGTATACCATGGAATACTACTCAGCTTTAAGAAACAATGGTGATATAGCACCTCTTGTGTATCCTGGATACAGCTGGAACCCATTCTACTAAGTGAAGTATCTCAAGAATGGAAAAACAAGCACCACATGTACTCACCACCAAATTGGTATTAACGGATCAACACCTAAGTGGACATATAGGAGTAACATTTATCGGGTGTCGGGAGGGTGGGAGGGGGGAGCAGCGGATGGGTATATACAACCACAACAAGTAAGATGTGCAACATTTGGGGGATGGACACTCTTGAAGCTCTTACTCAAGGGGGAGGGGGGCATGGGCAATATATGTAACCTTAACACTTGTACCCCCATAATACGCTAAAAATAAAATAAAAAAAAATCAGAATGAACCTTTCCCTGCAAAAAAACAAACAAAAAAAAGGAATAGCTGTTGGAAGGTGCATGAGAAGGCCACACATGTCTGAAAACCCTAGAAATGCAGGAGTCTAAGTCCTTTCTCTGCCCCAAGCCTTGGTGGTCCCACCTCTTGTAATCTGCTCTGAGGCTACATCCCTTGTTATCAAACATAGACACTGTTTTCTCCAGCCCAGGAGGTCCTGATTCTGAGGGACCTGAATTAGGGGTTCAAAAAGACCTAAGCTCTCAGGAATAAAAAGTATTTACTCAGGCCTTTGTGAGCACTTCTGCAGATGGCCCGATCTGGGCACTGTTGACCTGCCCTATGGGCTGTTTGTCCCAAGCTCAGGCTTCCTCATCTACCTGTCCTGTGTTAGTGCCTACCTGGTCTATCAGGTTTCCCATCTAATTGCTGCCCATAAGAGTGGCTGACCTTGACTCTGACCAGCCACAGCCCAGGGACACAGTCTTGGCTGGCAGGCCTCTCCCTGGCTGACATAGGCTGGTATTCCCCTTCTCTGGGCAATGTAGGCAGGAAGTTTGTAGATAAGGGACCTTGGCATGCCTCCCAGAAGTCCCCAGCTCTAAGTCAAAGGGAGCAGATGAGCTGAAGACTCCAGGCACCTGCCTATGAGCACGTTGGCCCCTCCTTTCAGGAACTAACCTGAAAGGCCCAGGGCCAAAGGGCTCAGCAAGCTAGAAGCTCATCTGCTCTCAGAAGGCAAAGAAATGTGTCCTGTGGGTGGGGCTTCAGATGGGGAGGCTGGAAGCCTGGAAAGACCAGACGCCCCACCACCACCAACTTACCCCAAAAGTCTGGGTGTACAAAGACTGCAGTCATTCAGAGGTTATGATTGATCTGGAGAGAAGAAGAAGTGGAGAGGGGGAGCCACCAGCTAAGGGCAGCCACAGCCCCCCTGGCCCTGGCTGTTGTCATTTGGGGTCCACACAGTATTCTACTAAGACTGAGTGACTTGCCCAAAGCCACCCAGCTAACCACTCTGGGCTTGAGCTTCCTGTTGTGCAGCGAGGATAATGGTATTTGGCAAGCCTGATCCTGGGACTACAATGTTTCCCAAATGATAAAGTAGGTCATAGTTGTGTTAAGGAGGTGGAATTGTGGGCAGTACATTAGTATGTCAACAGTGTAGTGTCTTTGCAGTTAAATTAATTTAAAAAAATTGAGATAATGAGTGAAAACGATGAGTGGAAATCACTTTTAAAAATGTAAGGCATTATTAGAATGAATGAAATATAGTTTCTAATCCTTAAAAATTATGGTTAAAACAAGTACCTGGAAATATATTTATAATAACATTATAAACATTATAAATAACATTATATTTAAATTATGATTTAAAAACAAGCACCAGAAAAGATATTTACAATAACATATTATAAAAATATTTTAAAAGTTATTTAAATTTTGATTTAAAATAAGCACCAAGAAAGATATTTAGGTTTAAGATGGCCAGCTGACAGCATAGGATCAAGCATCACATCCTGCCATGCCCACATTCAAAGGAAGGAGGGGAAAGAAAGTGTCATTCAAAGAGCTATCTGCCTCCAGGCCTGACACCCAGAGGGAGCTTTTTCTTGGGATCTCTTACCCCAAACCACATTTCATTAAGCCTTTCTAATCTCTTTGGTTTCCCCTTGCCTTAAACTCCCATCCTAAGTTTTATTTGCTAGACTACAAAATTCAAATCATCTAAACAAAAATAACCACTGCCGTCCCTGCTTTTCCACCTAGAAAATTCCTTCTCAAGGCTTTCAGAACATTCCCTCTTGTGAGGCGTCGTCTCACCAGCCCTGACAGTGCTGCCCCCCACTCTCTGCCCCCACAGGGATCTCTAGTCTTCTGCCCAGTGATGCTAATTACATGATGTTATCCTTGAGGACTCAGTGGCATAGGCTTTGGCTCTGGATGAATCTGAGTTTGACCTTGCTTGGCTGTGCTATTGCTGTTCGATCTTAGGCTAGTGGTGTAACTTCTCTGAATCTGTGTGTCTGCATCTGTAACATTTGGGTGATGATACCCTGTCAGGGTTGGGGTGAAAAGTCCTCCCTTTAACAAGTGTTTATAGAATACCTACTCTGTGCTAGACACGATAGCAGATTTGGGGAGTTTATATCCTAGTGTGTGAGACCCACAGTAGCGAAATAAATATATTAGTACCATGCAATTAAGGATCTTAGTGACTGCAGTGAGTGAAATAGAGTGTATAAGTTTCCTATTGCTTCTATAACAAATTAGCCAAATAAATATACCATACAGTTAAGGATTTTAGTGATTGCAGTAAAGGAAATAACGAGGATGTATGAGTTTCCTATTGCTGCTGGAACAAATTAGCACAAACTTAGTAAATGTATTATCTTAACAGTTCTGGATGTCAGAAATCTCACTGGGCTAAAATCAAGGTGGCTTCAGGACTGTATCCCTCTGGAGGCTGAAGTGGAGAATCAGTTCCTTGCCTTTTGTAGCTTCTAGAGTCTGCTGTATTTCTTGGGGCCTCTTTCATGTCCCAAACTGGCAGTCACATCACTCTGCTTCTCTGGCAATCATGGACCCTTGTAATTACATTGGGTCCACCTGGATACTCCAGGATACTATACCCATCTCAAGATCCTTAATTTAATGACACCTGCAAAATCTCTTGTCGTGTAAAATAACATATTCACTAATTCCAGGGATTACTTTGGGAGGCGGGTCATTATCTGCCTAGCACATTGGGTGATTGAATGGAGAGTCACTGGATGTGGGTGGGAGACAGAGTGATCACAGGAGACTTCCCCGAGGAGGTGACATTTGGGCTGAGATATGAAGGATAAGGTGGGTCCAGCCTTGTGGATGGCTAGGGGAAGGGGAGAGGAACCGGTGAGGCTGGAAAGAGACTATTTGAGGAACAGAAAGACCAGTGTGGCTTCAGCAGGAAGCAGGCCAAATTGCTGAAAATCAGTTGACAAAAGTCAACTTGTTGAAATGATCAAGTCACTTAAAACTTGTTTCTGGTAATTACCCAGAAAGCTAAAACAGGCTGTGTTACCTCATTTTAAACAGTTTTTAAAAATTCATAGATTTTGCTATTTGGAGCAGTTTTAGTTTTACAGAAAAATTGAACAAAAATGCAGATTTCCCATATGCCCCCTAATTTCCCTTATTATAACATCTTGCATTAGTGTGGTACACTGTTACAATTGGTGCCCCAACATGGATACATTGCTTTTAACTAAAGTCTGGTAGTTTACATTACTCTTTGTGTTCTATGGGTTTTGACAAACAAGTAATGTCATATATTCACAATTATAGTATCATACAGAATAGTTTTACTGCCCTAAAAATCCCCTGCACTCTACCTATTCATCCATTCTTCTCTCCCCGTTTACCTGTTGTAACCATTTGTCTTTTTACTGTCCCTATAGTTTTGCCTTTTCCACCATCTCATATGGTTGGAGTATACAGTATGTAGCCATTTCAGATTGGTTTCTTTCACTTAGCAATATGCATTTAAGATTCCTGCAGGTCTTTCTGTGGCTTGATAGCTTTTTTCGTCTTATCACTGAATAATATCTCATTGTATGGATATACCACAGTTTATCCATTCACTGATTGAGGGACATCTTGATCACTCCAAGTTTTGGCAATAATTAATAGAACTTCTATAAACATTTGTGTGTAAGTTTGTGTGGGTGCATGTTTACAACTCAATTTAGTTGAGATTTAGTTTCAACAAATCAGACTTACTGGTCTAGCTCAGTAGAATATCATTTGCACATGTGTTTTACATATAAGATGCCTGATTATTCCTCTGTGCTCAAACAAAACTCATACAAGATGCTTACTGAATCAAGCTGGCTAAGAAATCAGCAAGTTAGAGAGGGAGAAAAGTCAGTAGACTTCAATGAGTATGTACTGGAAGAAATACTTCCATAATTTGCTTCTAAAATCCTGACATTGAAGACATGCTTAAGTCTGAAATTTGAGCCCGGGCAGGGTGGCTCATGCCTGTAATCCTAGCACTTTGGGAAGCTGAGGCAGGAGGATCGCTTGAGGCCAGGAGTTTGAGACCAGCCTGAGCAAGAGCAAGACCTCGTGTCTGCAAAAAAAAAGAAAGAAAGAAAAAAGAAAAGAAAAGAAAGTTAGTCAGGCATGGTGGCGTATGCCTATAGTCCCAGTTACTCAAGAGACAGGAGGATTGTTTGAACCCAGCAGCTAGAGGTTGCACTGAGCTATGATGATACCACTGCATTCCAGCCTGGGCAACAGGGTGAGACTCTGTCTCAAAAAAAAAGTCTGAAATTTGAATATATAAACATTCTCATTCCCATAAGTTATGGATCTAAAATAAACTGAACTTGTGCTGGCCTCAGTGAAATGGTAGTGGGAAAACTAAAAATAAACTAAATCTAAAACTTAACTATACTTACATTAAAACTTTGAAAAAACCTCAAGGACAACACAAATTGTTGTCAATTTTATAAAGAGTCAGTAGGAACAAGTAGAAACAAGTGTCACATATTTCAAGGGTCAGGGAAGGCTGACTCACTGAGACATGGAGGATTAGCAGTTCCTGGAACTAACAATGGATTACTTGGTGTTATTTCTCAGAACCAAAGTTAATCAGTCTGACATGTGAACATGGAGATTATTGCATTTACCTGAATGTTACTGGGTGTGTAACACTTTGTATTTATGTATTTCTGTTCATATTAAGAGTCTAAAGGCTTTGGCCAAGTTGCACCCTATGCCTGCCTCAGTTTCATTTGTAAAAAGATGGAAATTAATGATACGGTGATCTCTAACTCTAATATTCTAGGACTCTGAGACTAGAACACTGTAGGAAAGGAAATAGACTCTCTGAGTACCTAGAATGTTTAGAAAATGGGATACGCTGATTAATTTCACCTGCTGATTAATTGATAATTAACCCTGATTCATTTCTGGTTCAAGACTTGTTAGAAATTATAAATCTACTTTTGTTTGGGAAAATCCAAGTTCAGAGGACATAGGGAATTTTTTTGAAGATTCTCCTGATTACGCTTCAGGGTTTCAGGAAGGGAAATGACTAAGATATAAGAAATTGAATGGGAATGAATGCCCTGAGGTCAGGTTTTACCTTAAAAAAAGTTTTTTTTTCTGTTAACATTAAATATTTTCCATTAACTTGCAATTTCTTGGGATAAAGAATTAAGTCGTGGTTTACTAGTTAGCAGCTGTGAAATGCATCCCAGCCATTACTTCTGCAGGGATGTGGTTGTTCGTCACAGTTATATAGTCTTCACAGTGTCTTAAGACCTAAAGATATTTGCTTCCTGAATCCTAGTAAATAAAAAAAATTAAGACCTAAAGATTTATTCCCCTTTGCTTATCTGGTTCATCTAGAAAGGTAGTTGCTAGACATTAAAGGCCTTCAGAATGGCTAATATTAAAAAATAAAAAAAAACAATAGATGCTGGCATGCATGCAGAGAGAAAGAAACATTAATACACTGTTGGTGGGACTGCAAATTAGTACAATCTCTGTGGAAAACAGTATGGAGATTCCTCAGAGAAATAAATGTACACCTGCCACTCAATCAAGCAATCCCACTGCTGGGTATCTACCCAAAGGAAATGAAGTCCCTTTATCAAAAAGACACCTCCACTCAAATGTTTATCACAGCACAATTCACAGTCGCAAAGATATGGAATCAACCTAAGTGCCTTTTCAATTTTTGAGTGGATAAAGAAAATGTGATACACACACACACCATAGAGTACTACTCAGCCATAAAAAGGAATGAAATAATGTCATTTGTAGCAACTTGGATAGAACTTGAGACCATTATCCTTAGCAAACCATCTCAGGAATGGAAAACCAAACTATATTCTCACTAATAAGTGGGAGCTAACAGATGGGTACACATGGGCACAAAGCAACATAAAGGGCATGAGAAACCAAGAAGAGGGGAGGGTGGGAGATAAAAAGTTACCTGTTGGGTACAATGAACACTATTCTGGTGATGGGCACACCAAAAGCCCTGACTTAAGCAGTATACAAGACATCCATGTAATGAAAACACTCATACCCCCTTAATTAATATATGTCTGTATTTTTTGAGACAGAGTCTCACTTTGTTACCCAGGCTACAGTGAGTGCCATGGCATCAGCCTAGCTCACAGCAACCTCAAACTCCTGGGCTCAAGATATCCTCCTGCCTCAGCCTCCCGAGTAGCTGGGACTACAGGCATGCGCCACCATGCCCGGCTAATTTTTTCTATATATATTAGTTGGCCAATTAATTTCTTTCTATTTATAGTAGAGATGGGGTCTCGCTCTTGTTCAGAGCTGATTTCGAACTCCTGACCTTGAGCAATCCACCCGCCTCGGCCTCCAAGAGTGCTAGGATTACAGGCATGAGCCACCTCGCCTGGCCCTTAATTAATATTCTGAAATTTAAAAATCTATTGTAAAGCATCCATGCTGAAAAAAAAAAAAAAGAAAAGAAAAGAAAATGAGCAGACACTCCACAGAACTGGGGGAAAATATTTCCAAAACACATATCTGACAAAGGGTTTGTATCTATAATACAAAAGAACTATTACAACTCAAGTAAATTGGCCAATAAAAGGACATTCTGATAGAAAATTAAAATCACAATGTTATATCGCTACACATCTCCTAGAATGGTGAAAATGAAGACTGAAAATAAACACAGAGCAACTGGAAATGTCATACATTGTTAGTAGGAATACAAGGTGGTGTAGCCGCTTTGGAAAACAGTTTAGCATGTCTTAAAAAACTGAAGCATACCTTTTAACATCCATCCCAGAAATCATACTCTTGATAATTATCCAAGAGAAATGAAATCATATGCCAAAAAACTGGTTGGTATATGCATGTTTATGATATATGTATTTATTATCAGTCAGAAACTGGAAACATAAATATCACATCAAATTGTGAATGGATAAACAAATTATAATACAGCCATACGAGGTACTATTCAGCAATAAGAAGGAACAAACTACTGATACACATAAGATATGACTCAAAAGCATTATGCTTAGTTGAACAAGCCAGACCCCAAAGGCCACACACTGTATGGTTCCATTTATATCACACACCAGAAAATGCAAACTCACAAGGACAGAAATTAGATCAGGGCCAGGGGTGGTGGGGAGAGGAGGTGGGTGTAAGGGAGCAGGAGAAGCTTTTTGGTGTGATGGAAATGTTTTATATGTCGATTGTGGTGGTGGCTACATGACTGTAAACAATTTGTCTTAATGCCTCATAAGTAAAGAGGTATAGATGGGGGAGAAGATTATTGACAAATATAATCCTCATGAGAAAACACACATGTACAATTAGGTCTCCTTGTCCTCTCATGCTAAAATCTCTAAATATTTAGCTATCATCCAGCTGAGAACATTAGAGAATTACCTGGAAAGCTCCATGAATCAGTGCGTTGCCTGTGTGAGGAGAAACACATGGTGTAATTTTTCTGTACAGTTTCAGGACCCAGAAAAGTCTTCCTCAATCTTGTAGCTACTCCATAAATATATGTATT
Source organism: Mirza zaza (assembly GCA_008750895.1). NCBI lineage: Eukaryota > Metazoa > Chordata > Mammalia > Primates > Cheirogaleidae > Mirza > Mirza zaza. Next base: position 62,273 of record VSMD01128743.1, read on the forward strand.
AACAAATAGACAGATAAATGAATTCTAACAAAGATACTTAACCAGGCTCAGATACTCTTCCAGGCGTGGAGATGGAATGGTAAATGGTAAAATTTGAAAACAAGAGAGTCTTATAAATTAATCTAATTCTCATTGCATTCCTGTGTCAGTGGTGTCTAGATGGAGGTTTTAGAATCTTTATATATAGTAATACTGTCAAAACAGTAAACAAACACTTTTTAAAAGGAAAAAAAGGCCTTTAAAGCTGTATGGTTGTGGGAATGTTAAATGAACGTTGTCAGAAGCTGTTTGGAATTTGGATTGGGGTCAAACCTTGCGCTGGGAGTGAGAAGGAATACGAGTCAGCTGATGCAGCAACTGTGGACATTCCGTTGGGTTTGACCTACTTTGAATTCCTGGCTCCCAGTTCTATGTTTGCTTTTGATGGTAGTGGCAGCACATTTGTTGTTCCTGCTTTCTTGGCTTTTCTGTCTGGAGTGCTGTGGTTTGGTGTCTCTGTTTCCCTGGTCCCATATTTGTGTCCCTACTTCCAGCTTTGGTTATAAGTGCTTCCTGGCACTTAGTTGCCCCTTAGTCCTGGGCAATGTCTTGGGCATGTCTCTGGGATTCTCCAGGGAATGCCACAGACCAGGAGGAGAACTTTTGGGTCTGTACTTCACACATTACTGAGATATCACTGATTTGACCCTGTGATATGTATGGTCATGAACCTCTCAGTGTTATCCTACAGACTTCCAACTTGTTTTTATTAACTGGAAATGTCTTAGCATTAACCTTAAGGGATGGTTTAATGTTCCTTATGAATTAAAACCCACCTTCAATTCTCAGATTTTTCTCTTTTAATGGATTTGTAAATTAAATTTCTCATGTTCCTGTGGATTTCAGGTTTTTTTTGGGATTTGGATCATGTTGATGGGTAATGTTGAATGTTAGCCAACTTTCTGAATATTGGAATCTATTAGATCTTATGCCTTCTATGTTAAATTTCCAAAGCCATGATATCACCATACATAATATAAATTAATCTGCCTTTGTACAGTATGAAGTTGTTTCCAGTTTTATGTCCGATCTTGTATTATGAAACTGAACAGTTCAGAAATCATTAGTACATCTATGGTGTGTCCCATACCAGACTCTTGTCTTTGTGATTACATGTAAATTACCTATACATTTTTTTAAAGAAATATGGGCTCATATGTGCAACTTTCATTTTTATCCTAACAATATATTGTATCTTTTTATATTAGTATATATAATTCTGCTTTATTCTAATATCTGTTCAGTTTTCCATCATATGATTATATATAATTTATTTAGATAGTCTTCATTGATGAACATTTAGGTTGTTTTCAATTCTTTGTCATAATGATGCTGCGATGAACATACTTATGTACTTATCTTTCCATACCTGTGTAGTTATTTCTGTAGGATGAACTCCTAGTAGTCAAAGGCTATACATATTTAAAATTTTAATGGATATTGCTAGTTTGCCCTCCAAAAAGGTTGTGCCGATGTGCAGCTCTGCCAGTACAATATGACAGTGACTATTTCCCTGTACTTCCTTGCCAATGTTGGTGATTTTCAGCCTTTCCTAATGTGATGGGTGAAAAATTATATCTTGTTGTTTGTATTTCTTTGATTATTAACAATAATTCTCTTATTCAAAAATGCTTATTGGCTATTTATCTTTCCTTTCAAGAGTGCTGCCTATTTATATATCTTACTCATTTGAAAAAAATTATTCATCTTTATGTGATTGATTTTGGGGGCTTATTATGCACATTAATCCTCAATTAAATGTTACTGCTCTTTCTTCCAATTTGTCATTTGTCTTTTTACTTTGGATATCTTTTATGCTGAATTTTAATCTTTTTAACTTAAAAATAATTTTGGATTTGCCAAAAAGTTACAAATATAGTACAAAGGATTCCTATATGCTCTCCACTTGGATTTCTAAAATTAAAAAAAAAAATTTTTATTAAAAATTTTTTTTTCCTTTTTAAGAGTTAGGCTCTCACTCTTGCTCAGGCTGGTCTCGAACTCCTGAGCTCAAGGGATCCTCTCATCTCGGCCTCCCAGAGTGCTAGGATTACAGGTGTGAGCCACTGCACCCAGCCCTCTGAAATGTTAACAGTTGTTTTTTTTGTTGTTCTCTCTCTCCACATACACACACTTTTTTTTTTCTGAACCATTTAAAAGTAAAGGTGAAGGCAAGATTTCCCTTTATCCACAAACACTTCAATGTATGTTTTCTAAATGTTAATATAAGGATATTTTCTTACACAATGACAGTATGATGATAAACATATCAGGAAGTAACATAAATATAGTACTATTAGTTAACATATAGACCTTACTCTAATTTCCCCAGTTGTGCCAATAATGTCCTCACTAGCAAAAGAAGAGAACATCTCCAATTCAGGATTCTGCATGGCATTCAGTTGTCAAGTCTTCTCTGGATCCTTTAATCTGGACCAGTTCCTCAGTCTCTCTGTGTCTTTATGACTTTGATTTTTTTTTTTTTTGAGACAGAGTATTACTTTGTTGCCCAGGCTAGAGTGAGTGCCGCGGCGTCAGCCTAGCTCACAGCAACCTCAAACTCCTGGGCTCAAGCAATCCTGCTGCCTCAGCCTCCCGAGTAGCTGGGACTACAGGCATGCGCCACCATGCCCGGCTAATTTTTTCTCTATATATTAGTTGGCCAATTAATTTCTTTCTATTTATAGTAGAGATAGGGTCTTGCTCTTGCTCAGGTTGGTTTCGAACTCCCTGACCTGGAGCAATCCACCCGCCTTGGCCTCCCAGAGTGCTAGGATTATAGGCGTGAGCCACTGTGTCCGGCTTGACTTTGACATTTTTGAAGCGCGCAGGACAATTATTTTGTAGAATGTCTTTCAATTTCAGTTTGCTTGTTTCCTTATGACTAGATTTAGGCCATGCATTTTTGGCAGGAATGTTCCAGAAGGAATGCCACATTATTCTCAGTATCAGGAGGGGTGTGCTGCTTGTTTGTTCTGTGACTGATGGTGTTACCTTTGGTTAAGGTAGTTGTGCTAGTTTCCTATTGCGGCTGTAACAAATTACCACAAACTCCGTGGCTTAAAACAACCTAAATTTATTATCTTTTAGTTCTGGAAGTCTGAAGTCCAAAGTGGGTTTCACTTGGCTAGAATCAAGGTGTCAGCAAGACTGACTCCTTCCGGAGGCTTTAGGGCAGAATTCCTTTTCTTGCTTTTTCTGAATCTAGAGGCTGCCTGTATTCATTGGCTTATGGATTATCACATCTGCAAAGGCTTTTTTTTTGCCACAGATGGGTACATATTCACAGCTTCTGGGGATCAGGAAGTAGACATCTTTAGGGGCCATTACTAAGCTCACCATTGTGGTGTTTTCTAGGTTTCTCCATTGTAAAACTACTAATTTCCCCTTTGTAATTAATAAGTAACTACAGGGGACATGTTTTGAAACCATGTAAATATTCAGTTTCCGTAATTAGTTATTAATTACTAAGATGGTTGCCAAATGGCGACCAATGTGATTTTTTTTACAGCTTTATTGGAGAATGCTTGATATATAATTAACTGCCCATATTTTTAGTATATAGTTTCATAGGTTTTGACATGTGTATATATTCATGAAACTACCGAAATCAAGATAGTGAACATATCTATCACCCTCAAACATTCCTCATGACCCTTTAAAATCTCTCCCACCCCATCATCCCTTTCCCAGGCAACCACGGATCTGCTGTCACTATAGATTTAGTTGTATTTTCTAGAATTTGCATAATTATATAATTGAAACTTTTTTTGACCTGGTTCCTTTCACTTATACTTATTTGAGTTTATTCATATTTATGTGCATATTAATAGTTTATCCCTTTTTTTTACTGATTAGTATTACATTTTGTGGACCTATCACTGTTTATCCATTGACTTGCTCATGGGCATTTGGGTTGTTTCCAGTTTTGGGCTATTATAAATAAAGGTGCTATGAACATTCATGTATAAATCTTTGTATTAATATGTTGGTTTTCTAATTTCATCTACATCACAAAGTTGGCATTCTACTTCCCTTCCCTTCTCTTCCCCCACCCCCATTAGTATAGATTTTTATTTTGTTCAATGGATCGTAACATGTCGCCATCATTATTATCCTTGATGATCAAATTGTCCTAGGTTTGGACAGTGGGGCAGCTCCTTTAAACTGGATCCTGTCTCCTTTCGATATATCCCTATCGTTCTTTGAGCACTTTCTTGCTTACTGACACAAGATGTTATAGGCTTAATAGGTAATTTCCCTGCCCCAGTCCTGGAATCTGCCATTTCTCCAAAGAGTCCTGGTTTCTCTAAGTAGAAACTGAAATTTGTGCTCTAGGTATGCTCATTGCCATTCGGATGTCATTGTTTCACAGACAGCTAGGAAATACACTCCAATTCCATTCCAACACCATAGGGTTTATTCTAATCTCTACTGGACTGCCAGAGGATAAAAAGTCCAGTTTGCAGTGTGCTAATATCCATGGTGTAAAAATACCCTTTCATGGCCAGTTTCAAGCTACCAGTATGACATTACCGAATGGGGAATTAGGAAGAGATGTGCACAACTGGTTTTTACTAAGTGTGAGCCAGCTCTGGCATGCCACTGTTCCCTTTTCTATGACAAACCTGGCTCCCATTATCCACAACATATTTACTCATTTACTCAGTCCTAACATGCATAGAAAGCAGTTTCAAAATTGCTAACTCTACCATTGTGAAAAGCAAGGTAGAATTTAGTATTTGTATTTCTTTTTGTCTTAGTTCACAAGTACATAGTCAAAATACTGTGTTTAAAGTTATGTAGGTTAGTTCTCTTCCCCTTCTTCCATGTTCATTTAAAATGTAGTTAGGTTCACTTGTTTCTATTTGTACTCCATTTTAGAGTTTCCTCTATCCTTGTTAATTTGTTTCCCGTTTCTTCCCCACTATTTAAAATAGTTGGTGACATAGGTTTATTCAATGAAAATCAGAAACATGAATCACCCAAAGCAATGCATCAAAGATGCATGTGCAAGGATTGATAGAAATGCTGCTTCAATGAACCAAGATCATAGCAATTTTGTACAATGCATTAAACTATGCATTGCTAATCAAGGAAAACATGTTGCACATCTCATATGTCAGTAAACATATTATGATTTATAATGTAATAGCAATAAATTATTTATTTATTGCTATTACTAATAAATTGTTGCTATTGCTAATAAATTATCATTTATTTATAATAGCAGTAAATTATTTATTGCTATTATAAATATTACATATTTATAAAATAAATATTATATATCGAAATGCCTGTGTTTTCAGTCTTTATGGCCACGTTGCAGTTACTCTTTTGCCTTTTGCTTTTTTCACTTTAAAATACACACTGGAAATCACTCCATAGCAGTTCTAAGAGATATCACTCATTCTTTTTCATAGCTGCATATAACTCGATTATGTGAATGTAACATGATTTATCAACCATTCTCCTTTGTATTAACATTTAGGTTATTTCTTAAATGTTGCAAGTACAAACAGTATTGGAATAAATCACCTAAACATATGTACTTTCATTTAGTTGGAGGTGTATCTTCAGGGTAAATTACAAGAAGTGGGATTGTTGGATCAAAAGGCAAACACATACGTAGTTTAACAAAATACGGTAACAATATAATCACTGAGTTTGCATCCCTAAGGTTTGAACTAGTTTTTTTTATTCTCACAGGCAATATATGAGTGACTGTTTCCTACAAACTTGCCAACAGAAATAGTTCTCATACTTGTTAATTTTACTAATCTGATGGTGAGCAATGACATCTCAGTTAAGTTTTCACTTACATTTGTCTTTGTATGGATGAGGTTGTATATATTTTTATATATTTAAGGGACATACACACAGCAATTATCCATTCATATCTTTTGCACATTTTTTTTGATCCTTTTCTGTCAGTTTTGAAATAATTATTTATATACTAGGGATATTAGCTCTTTAGCTGTGATTTTGTTGCAGGTATTTTCTCCTACTTGTCAATTGTCTTTTTATGCTGCTCGTGATTCTTTTTGCTATGCAAAAGTTTTTATTTTTATATGGTCAAATGTATAAATCTTCCTTTTTATTGTATTAGATTTTAAATCATAGTTAGAAAGTCTTTTTGAACACCCAAGTTTGTTTATTTCTAGTATTTGTATGGTTTCATGTTTTTACATTTAGATCACTGATCCATTTTGAAGTTATCTTTATGTGTGGTGTGGGGTTTGGATCTAGTTTTATCATTTTTCTAAATGGCTAACCAGTTATCTCAGTGCCATGTATTAGAAAGTTCATTTTTACCCCAATTATATGAGTGATAGTAAATTTTCATGCTAAGGGTAGCATCTTATATCAATTGGCCTGTTAAACTTTCTATTTCAAATGGTCAATTGGGCAGTTTTGGTAAATTACATTTTCTTAATCAGAATAGGCTAAACAATTAGTCTTTTCCTTTATGTCTTCTATGTTTGGGGCTATACTTAGGTAAATATTTCTCACTCTAATATGTACATATTCCTATGTTTTCTTCTTATATGTTTCATATGTAGACCTTTAATCAGAGACTTATTTTAGAGTATGATGTTACAAAGGGCTCTATTTTTAGTTTTTGACAAAATGGACAGTCATTGTCACAGTAACATTTATTGAAGAAGCCACCCTTTGCCTGATTTCAAATGTTTCCTTTTATCACATAAATCTGCTAAATCCTCATATAATAATGCCATTTCTGGACCATTCGTTGCATTTTATTTGCCTAATTATCAATATGAGTAATATACTTTAAAAATTTCTGTACTTTTATGCTTTTTAAAAAATTTCTGTACTTTTATACTGTTTTTTAATATGGTATGGCAAGTTTTTACTCGTTTATGTTTTTAACATTTTACGGGCTATTTTCATTCACATATTTTATAGGTTGACTTTATAATAAACTTAAATTTAAAAAGAAATCTCAGAATTTTGATTTTGATTGGAAATATTTTTAACTTTCTAGATTTATTTGGATAGAACTGGATCTTTCCAATATCAGATTTTCCCATTTGGGCCTATGACTTATTTGGGGGATGTACTGAGATCTTTGTGTTCTTTGGTAATGTTTTATAGCTTTGCATCCAAAAGACTTATTCCTTCATATTTTGTAGATTTTGTTGGCATTGTGAATAGGATCTTTGTATTTTTCTTTTTTTTTGAGACAGAGTCTCACTTTATTGCCCAGGCTAGAGTGAGTGCCATGGCGTCAGCCTAGCTCACAGCAACCTCAAACTCCTGGGCTCAAGAAATCCTGCTGCCTCAGCCTCCCAAGTAGCTGGGACTACAGGCATGTGCCACCATGCCCGGCTAATATTTTTCTATATATATTAGTTGGCCAATTAATTTCTTTCTATTTATAGTAGAGATGGGGTCTCACTCTTGCTCAGGCTGGTCTCGAACTCCTGAGCTCAAACGATCTGCCCACCTGGCCTCCCAGAGAGCTAGGATTACAGGCGTGAGCCACCGCGCCCGGCCGGATCTTTGTATTTTAAATTACATTTTAAAATCACTATTGTTGACGCATAAGAAAGCTGTTGTTTTTTGTACATTTAATTCCGTTCTCCGTTTTTTCACTTGACAATCTATGGTTTTCTAAGTAGATACTTGTGTTGACAATTTCTGATATTTTTGTCTCTGTCTGGTGTGAGAAGGTGGGAAAGGCATTTCCCTGGAAGTGGAAGGCATTTAGAGGACCTCAGAGCTCTGAGGCCTTTTTTTCTTTTGATTTTCACAGTGCAAGTTTTGAAGACTGCTAGGGACAGCGCCCTGTGGCTGTTCTGGTTTTCATGCTCCTGTGAGGAGCCTACTGCCGGGTGGAGTCCGCACCACCCGGCAGCTGCGGCTTTGGCACAAGCGTCAGAAGCAGCTGCTTTTCTTCCACCCGGAGTGGGGCAGGGCACTGGCAGAGCTCCTCTAAATGCCCTGCCAATTTCTCGGAGGCAGCTCCTGTTTCAGCCCCTGCTGACTGGGATCTTGGGGCTTAGCTTCTAGGACTTTGTTGAGAACATTTGTATACTTTCTTGTCTGTCTTGACTGGCTTGGGATACTGTCTTCCAACTTCTGTCCATTTAGTTCCATCTGTTTTTCATATTACAGGAATTCCTATGTATCTCCAGTTTCCCCTATTTTCTGTTGTTGCTGTGGATTCTTTGTTATTTTAGTGTGGCTTGGGAACAGAGAAGTGATAAACACAAGAGTTCGATTTGCCATTAAAGGATAGAGGTAGGGAGAAAGACTTCAGATTACAAAAAGTAATAAAAGTGTATCATAGAAAATTTAGAAAATACAGAAAAATGCTAAGAAGAAAATTACTTTCACACACAAGAGTTCGATTTGCCATTAAAGGATAGAGGTAGGGAGAAAGACTTCAGATTACAAAAAGTAATAAAAGTGTATCATAGAAAATTTAGAAAATACTAAGATTTTATTTAGAAAATACTAAATACTAGCATTTAGAAAAATGCTAAGAAGAAAATTACTTTCAGCGTTTTGGTGTGTATTCTTCTGGTCTTTTTTCCCTAATGTGTTCTTGCATCGCACAGTTATTTCTCAGGTTCCATTGTCATTTATTTTCCATTGAGTGAAGTTGCTGTTTTAATTGACCCGCTGACTTGAGAGGAGGGACATTATTCAGACATGTGAAATGCCAAGTGTGGATCTAGCCTGGACAGAGCTGGGGATGTTTGAGGGTTGTAGGAGACAAGGTGGGCAGACTATGGGCTTGTAGAATAACGCTGGCACAGGAACTGGGGTGGGGATTTCATTCTTGCTTTCACAATCTACTGTTATTGCTTAAGAGAAGGTTAAAGGGCACAACCATATGGTGACTTTGACCTTAGGCTTAGGAGAACATGGTTGAATACACTGATGGCAGTTTTCATTATTCACTACTAAGATATCTCTAACACCTCTCCAGCTGCTTTTCAGATGATGATACACATATTTTTGAAGAGCTAACATGCTACATTTATTTTGCCACTGTTTGCTTTCAGTGAAAAAATTCACATGGTCCAAACACATTCTCTTTTGCTAATGAAAAATTTGAATGTGTCTTCCATAATTCCTTTGTGAAGCACTTGACAAACTCAAAACACAATATCTCTTTTAATCCTTCTAATAATCCCCATAATTAACACTAAGAGAGATTGAGCTATTAGCTCAAAGTCATGTAGTTTATGAATGGTAGAATTGGGACTGAGACCCAAGTGTGGCATTAAAGCCTAGGTGTTTTCCATTTAGAATTGCAAAGAAATGGACTAACTGACAAAAAATTAGATATGGTTCTTGTCCTCAAATAACAGAAGCTGTGTGGTGGAGAGGCTTAAGAATACAAACTTTAGTCTGTCTTAAAATACAGATTTTGAGCTTCAGTTGCCTCTCCTATAAAATGAAGATAATAATACCTGTGTCATATGATTGTTGTAAGGATTAAACAAGATATTCTCTGATATTTCACTTTTTTTTCTCCCCTCTGATATTTCACTTTGATGCTTCTTGTTTTATTTTTATTGTGAAGGTACATGCTCAGTCTCTCAAACCCATGGTTTGGCTTGTGATTATCTTTCAAAGTTTTTTTTAGAGCAATTTTTCTGAAACCATGGATAAGTCAAAAATTCGTAATATTTTTGAATATGAATTCTGTCATGGAAACAATGCTGTGCAGACAGCTTGAAATATCAATGATGTGTTTGGGAAGGATGTGGCTAATGAACACACAGTAGTATATCCATGGTTTGAGAAGTTCTGTGCTTGTGATTTTAATCTTGAAAATGAGCCACGTGGGCTCATTGATTCAAAATTGGACTATTTAATGACTTCATTCCCTATTTAATGACTTAATAGTAGGGGCTCTTTTCCCCAATAAGTTTATGCAATTGTTCCAGAACCATTTGTTGAAAATACTACCATTTCCTCATTGAACAGCTCTGACATCTTTGTTGAAAGTCAGTTCACCATGTATTAATACAAGCAAGTCTATTTCTGGATTCTATTGTGTTCCATTGGTCTACTTGTCTATCCTTCAACTTTGTTCTCCTTTAATTTTTTTTTTTTTTTAGTATCCTAGGTCCTTTGTAATTCTTTATACATTTTAGGCTCAATTTGCAGATTTCTAAACAAAAGACTTTTGGGATTCTGATGAGATTATGTTGAATCTATAGATCAATTTGGGGAAATTTGTATTTTGACAATATTCACTCTTTCAATTTACAAACATAGTGTATGTATGCCTTTATTTGGATCTTCTTTCATTTCTTTCAGCAAAGTTTTTTGTGTAATTTTCAGTGAAGAAATCTTGTGCAACTTAAGTATTTATCCCTATGTAGTTTATATTTTTTATGCCATTGTATATGATGTGTACAATTTTTCTGTTCCTTTTTTTTGGCTGCTGGTACATAGAAAAACAGTTGATCTTGTGTCCTGAAAACTTGTTAAATTTGTTTAATAGTTCTAGTAATTGTTTTGTAAACTCCTTAGGATTTTCTATGTACATTATCATATTATCTGCAAATAAAAGCAGTTTTACTTTTTTCTTTCCAAAATGTATGCTCCTTATTTCTTTTTCTTGCCTTATTGCACTGGCTAGGATTTATAGTTTTGAATAGAAGTAGTGAGAGCAGACATTTTTCACTTGTTCCTGCTTCTAGGCAGGAAGTGTTCAGTCTTTCACCATTAAGTAGACTGTTAGCTTTAGGCTTTTTGCAGATACTCTTTCTCAGATTGAAGTCATTCCCTTCTATTACTGGTTTGTTGATTTTCTATTGTGAAGTCACACTGAAGTTTTTCAAATCCTCTTTTTGTATCTGTTGAGATGATGATATAACTCTTCTTTTTTTTCTGTTTTTAATATGAATTATATTGATTGACTTTAAAATGTTAAACTAACCTTGTATTATTGAGATAAATAATATTTAATCATGAAGTGTAATACTTTTATTTATTCCTGGATATGATATATTAATACTTTGATAAAGATTTTTACATCTCTGTTCATGAGAGATATTTTCCAGTAACATTCTTCCATGCTTTTCTTGTAATGTCCTTGTGTTTTCTTGGCAACAAAGTTATGCTAGTGTCATAAAACAAGTTGAGAAGTATTTCTTCTTTTTCTATTTTCTGAAAGAGTTTTGATGAGATTGGTTTTATTTCCCTCCTTAAATGTTTGATAGAATTCAACACTGAATTCTGAATCTAATGTTTTCATCGTGGGAAGGTTTTAAACCATGTGTTCAGTTTCCTTAAAGATGTAGAACTATTCAGGTATCTGTTTCTCCTTATGTCAGTTTTGGTAAGTTACATCTTTCAAAGATGTTTCATCATAGTTCATATTATTCCCTTGTTATTATTTTAACATCTGTTGAATCTGACTATATTGATTGAAATCTGTATTTATGGTCCCTCTTTCATCTTGATATTGGTACTTTGTGTTTTCTCTCTTTCTTTTGTTTTTTTGATCAACCTCACTATGGGTTTATTGATTTTATTAAACTTTTCAATAGACTATTTTTTGGCTTCATTAATTTTCTCTATTGTTTGTCCATTTCTATTTCATTTTATTCCACTATTTTATTTCATTTCTTCTACTTACTACAGGTTTAATTTTTTCTTCTTTTCCTAACTACTTAAAGTAAAAACTTACATTATTAATTTTAAACTATTTTCTAATATAAGCATTTAGAGCTATAAATTCTCTTGTTTTGCCATAGCTCACAAATTATGATGTGTTATTTTTTCACTGTCGGTTGATTTAAAATATTTTCTAATTTCTCACATGAGTGCTGGTCATTTAATATGATTCAATTTATATCATATTTCTACTGTTCTCTGATAACCCACCTGTCCTCTTTTTTCTAGTGCATTCATTGCATATTCTGTCTGTATAGTCTAATATACTGTCTTGGTCTCTAATTTTCCTTATGCATCCATGCTTTTTAAATGTACATCTTTTACTGACTCTCTAAGTAAATGGTAGGCTCCCTGATTGCAAGAACTGTACCTTATGCTGGTTTGTGAACTTTTAAGTACCTTGTATGTAGTTGGTATGCAATGCCACACTGGCTACACCTTCTGCTGCAGACTGGGGCTGGGAAGGGATGGTCCACCTTGGCTGGACTGGAGTGGGGGAGCTCAAAGCTCCCCAGGGCACACCCAGAGGCAGCCTAATCAACCTCTATCAGGGACTGGAGTCTGAACCAGTTATCATTGTACACATTTGGGGGTAGAAACCAAGGAACCAGCCTCAATAGGGGATGTTTTGATTTTTTTTTTATTTCTTAGAGATGGAGTCTCACTCTGTCACCCCAGCTGAAGTGCAGTGGCATGATCATAGCTCTCTCAACCTTAGAGAACACTATAGCCTCAAACTCCTGGGTTCAAGTGATCCTCCTGCCTCCGCCTCCTGAGTAGTTGTAGCTGAGACTATAGGTGTATACCATGCCTGGCTAAATTTTATTTTTTTAGAGACAAGGTCTCGCTGTGTTGCCCAGGCTAGTCTCGAGCTCCTGGCCTCAAGTGATCCTCCTGCATCAGCCTCCCAAAGCGCTGGGATTAAAGGTGTGAGCCACCGCACCTGGCCTGATATTACTTAGAGTCCCTGATTTGGTGGTTTGGGGAGCTGAGGAAACCTTGATTTTTAAAATGTACTGCATCTGGGGCTACTGGTCTGGGGGTCTTAGCCAGCTCCCTCCAACCTTAGAGAACACAGTAGAATAATATGAGAAGAAACTGCTCATTAAAAACTTTAAAAAGTCCTTTCCCCTAAAACCGGGCCAGTGACCATGTGGAGCTTCATGTTTCCTAGTGAGCAGATAGCCCTTTTCTCCCCCTCCTGGCTCCTGGTTCCTGGTTCAGAGCTGCTTGTCCTTTGCAGAGATATCCTCAGCCCTCAACAGGGCTAACTGGCTATGGAAAGAGACGTTCAGTGGTGAGTTTAAGGACAAAGTGAAAATTGCAAGTGTCTGGTTAAATGGACCTGTAGCACAGGCCAGTTTTTACCCAGCTTTATGAAGAGACACCCTGCAGGAAGCTGGGAGGGGGCACCCACCAGCTCCTTCTCCCTCTCTTGGCCTCACTTCAAGCTTGAGCAGAGGGCCCGGCCAGCTCCCTCACCCACGTGCCTCTTATTCCTGTCAATTCCCTCCTGTTTTGTGGCTCTTCAGTGTCATCATTTTAAAAACTCTTCCATGGCTACACCTGTTCTTCCTTCTTCTATTTGTTCCTCTTGTTCACATGTGTCTTGGAGGTAAAGTGAGTCAGCAACATCCCATGGCCAGCTTCCCACCTCTTCTGTCCCATCCTCTCTCCAGGCCTCAGGGCTGCCGTCCCTGCCCTTCCTGGTCTGACGCCATGTTGTTTTTCCCACCAGAGTCCGGACATCCTCAGCAGCATTGGCTATGACAATATCATCCAGCATCTGAACAATGGCCGCAAGAACTGCAAAGAGTTTGAAGACTTTTTAAAAGAAAGGTACTGTGCTCTGTCCTCTCTGAAGAGGGTGGGCCAAGACACCCCCACACAAACAGGGAACGATTTACTGTTGTGCTTTTGTGTTTAACAATCCTGAAGACCTTCTGCTTGCTATAGGTTATGGATGGTACCCAGGAAATAAATGGTATCTTGTCCTAAAGGTCTTAGAAACTGGTATGAGATAAGATTTATGGTGAAGTAGCAAACAAATTATAGTAAGTAAGCAAAATATACTAAGTAGTGTGGTATGAGTAACACTGAAAGATTCCATGGGAGAGATCCTTGCGGTGGCCTTCGGAGGGTGAGGTGGATTTGACAGGTCAAAGAATATCTGGATATCCGTGGGAGAACAGCAAACTTGAGGTGGGAATGGACACGGCCTAAGAACCATCCTCCAAGTCAGGTTCTTGGTGCTTCTCAGAAAAAGAATTTTGGGACATACTGGTAAGCCAAAGCAAGCAGCTTTTATTGAAAGGAAAAGTGAAAGTACACACTCAAGAGCAAGAGAGCAGGCAGGCTCAAAAAGAGCAGCTACACCAGGAAGATGTGGCTTTTGGTCTTTCGAAGTCTCGTGAATTGAGGGGAGGACTATGCAAGGCTAAGGGGCTGGCTTTTACGAAGAATTTGCAGAACTCCTAGAATTGGGTTCCTTCCCATTTTCATATTGATATAGTTGTTTTGGAACTGTCATGGTGATTCCGAGGGCAGAGGAACTTCAAAACCACAGTGTAAATAATATAATTAGCCAAAGTTCATGTAAGGTGATCTAGATAGCTGACAAGCTGGTTGAAGCCCGTTCTTGTCTGTGGTTATCAATCCCCCTTAGTTAGACTTTAACACCTGTGCCCACTCTGCAAGCTCCTGCATCTGGCTGTTAGCTTAGTAGTTAATCTTCTTGGGTGGAAAAGAGGGAGTGTTCCCCTCAGAGGAGGAGGAACAACGGCCAGATTCATGGGGCTGACAGTGGACGAGCCTCTCTCTGTCCATCCCTGCTAAGACACATGTGGTAGAGTTCTAGGTCCTCTGCCTGAGGGTTGTTCATTTCAGCACCTGCACCCACTCTGCAAGCCTGTGCATCCAGTCTCAGCCCTGTCTCCTAGTCTCCTACTGTAACAGTAAGAGGGAAGCAGAGCCTGATTCAGAGACCAGCAGGGTGAGGGAGCTGTGGGAAAGTTGCAGGCAGATCATGGCGCTCCCGAGGGTGCCAGGGTTTGGTGGTCCATGGGAAACTGGCATGGTTTAAAGGATTTTCTTTTCTTCTTCTTTTTTCTTTTTAAATGGATAAGATGTTTCAAAAAAAAAAATTCTATGCTTAATGAGTTGCACAAGTTTTGTGGAAAATCTTATTCTTCCAGAAGATTCCATTTCCCAGAGGTTCTGGAGGAAGGAGTGCTTTAGGAAGATTTTGGGCCAAAGATTAGAATTCTTGCTAAGACCCAAATTAATGAATGGGTTCTATTTGTCAGGCAGTAAATGAAAGGCTCAGAACTTGGAGACACAAATATCAAAGTGTTTTCGATAAAGTCTCTACCCTTTCTACTCAAGGGAAGATTGGATAATGATCAAGCTTATTCACACTGGTTGCCCAGCCTGCAGATGGTGAGGCCTGTCTCCTCGAATCGCCCCAAGGGTCCAGAGGACCTGGCGCTCTGCTACACATGGTCATAGCAGGGGTGGACAGAGAGGCTTGTCCACCGTCAGCTCCGTGGAGCTTGCCGTTGTTGCTCCTCCTTTGAGGGGAACACTTCCTCTCTTCCACCCGAGAAGGTTGACAGTGTTGACATGTAGTTACAATTTTCTTTTTACCGACACTAACGGTGGGCCTCCTACTGCCTTTAACAGTGCTAGGACAAAGTAGCAAGTAAATAAGAGTCTCCTGGGTGTGTTGGATCTAGAGATTACAGAACATTCCTTGCTTTTTGTGTCCCTCCTCCAGTTATAGCTTCTGTAGATTTTCTCCTGGGGATGAAATGGACTTGCCATCCATCCATAGAATGGCCAAGGCTTTGGCTCTCCAGCAGAACCATCCAGGGACTCCCCTGACACAGTGGGGTTTGGTGGTGTAAATCAGTGGCTTCCACACATTTTTGAATGTGACCTTTAGTAAGAAATACATTTTATATAGCCACCCGGTACACACATGCATACACAAAAGTTTAATAAACTAGGACTACCCTATTATTTTATTCAATCTTATTTAGTTAAAAAATGCTGGGCATAACCCATTGAATTGATTTATGATTCTTAAATGGGTCATGACCCATAGTTTGAAAAACACTAGAGAACTCAAAAGCTAAGATCTCACTTTTTAAATGTTTCACAAAAGTATATGAGAAAGAGGAGGAAATAATTGGAACATAAAAATTATTGAATATTTATGTTGTATTTCTAGTACATGTTTTTTTTTTTCCCCATGAGTTTCATAGCAAAAGAAACCAATCCCTTGTTCTCTGACTTTGGGGAGGAATTTGCCAAAGAATTTGGGGAAGGATTAGGTCAGAGTGTCAGATATTCCTGCCTTGGGTGTGGGGACATGGCCCCTTAGCAGGTGCCTGCCAGGACTTTGGGATTCCTTTCCTGGTGGTATGGTCACAGAAAGGAAGCTGCTGTAACTGAGGGATGTGTGTTACTAGGTCCTATTCAGGAATAGTTTATGTGAAGAAGTGCAGTCCTCTTCAGGTGTGGGGCACAGTCTTTCCTCTAGTTCTCATAGGTGTGGGATGCTTGTGGGACCTGGGACTTGGTCAATTGCATCTGGACCATAGACTGGTGTTGCCGAAACAGCCTCTGAGGCCTTGAGCATTATTTTACTGAGCTGCTATAAATTACACGTGGAACCCTGAGTATTTGAGGTTCATAAAGATGAGAGGTGAAACACACACAAATACAGAGGCAAAGATAATAGTAGTCTGATTAATATGATTTTGGGTTCATCAAGTTCAATATACATAAAACCTTTTTATGGCATGTGGCTAAGCATGCCCTCTATCTAATGTGGTAGTTTAAAGACCTCCTAAAATGTCAAAGTCCTAGCATGGACCTCTCTGGAATTTCTGGTAGTTCCACCTGCCTAGGCAGCAGAGGGGAGGGGGGAGATACTGCACCTCCAGGGTGAGCTCCCCCGCTGCCTCCCCGACCCCCTGCTCTTCCTGGATGGAACCCAAGACTGTGCCATTCATGCCACATTTTACCTCCACTATGGAAACTAGGAAGTATCCTTTTCCTTGGTCATTCTTGGACAAATTGTAGTAAATCCATCTGTACTCATATGGGGGCAGACAGAACAGTCACCCAAATGCAGTGTCATTCCATACGCTGCTCTGTAGCAGGCAGGAAGACTGCCTTTTTTGCCATATTATCACTGATCTCTGGGCCATGTCTCCATCCATGCTTTCTAGCTGATCAGGCCCTGTCCCAGGATGGCTTATTGCAACACTGCAAGTAATAGAACAGAGTAGCAAACAATTCATCAGTAAATTGTACATTTATTTAGTTTAACCTCATATCTGCTGGAAAAGCACCATGTTGATATAGGTTATGGTGACAACCACCACCACCACCTGAGTACCCGCATAATAACCACAGATTTAGCATTGGCTGTGGGCTGTGCTAGGAGCTTGGTCTCTGTATTTCTATTACCATAACATTGAGGTTCGCACATCCCTTTGACACTTGTATACACTGCACAAGGTATTATTAGTACCATTTTCTTTGCAGGAAAGTGTAGCTTGGTAGATGCAATTTACCATGGGAATCTACAAAGTGACAGAACTTAGCTCCAGGGGGTCTCACACAACTGCTGTGTTGATGACTCATCGACTCTGGGCACATGGGCAGGTGGCTTTCTGGGGGGATGTGCTTGTTCTCAGCACAGAGTTATTTTCCCCCCTCCCTTTTATGTGTGTTTCATACATTCTCACTCATCACACTCATTCTCTCTGTTCTAGCCAAATGGGCTTACTAGTGAGCATGCTGTGGGTGCCTCTGCTGCGGCATCCTTACTCTGGCATTTCCCCCACCTAAGTGTCCTCCTTTCTTCTTGATGCCTAAGTCCACATCACATCTTCCTCTTTCTTTTTTCTTTAAAGGAAGCATTCTGCATAGAGCTTCAGTCTGAGGTCTTCCAGATGGTTAACAATTAAAATTAAGCCCTCTTGTCATTTGTAGCCCAAGCCTATGGACTTTCCCACCCCTAGACCCCCAAGTGGAGCCAGACATTACATAATAAGCTCCTGATATGTGAAGGATTTGAGAAATATAAAAAATAAGGATAATCATACCTCAGAGGGTAGCTAGGGTGATTAAATGAGATAATATTAGTAGCTGCTGTTTATTGAATGCTTACTAGATACAAGCTACCATGTATTTTGTATATATTATCTCATTTAATTCTCATAATAACCCTGTATGGTAAGTTTTATTATCCTTATGTTACAGTTGAAGAAACTGAAGTTCAGAGAGGTTATGTAACTGGCCTAAGGACGGCTAATATGGAATAGATCTCGTTTCAAACCTAGTAAAGTAGGGCCTTACAATCTGTGCTGTTAACCACTACAGAGGGCCTAGTACACTACCAGGTATACCATAAGTAGTGGGCAAATGGTACTCATTACTAACATTGTTATTCTAAGTCTGAAGGGTAGGCAGGGAATATATCATTAGCTCCATTTTACAGATGACAAAACTGAGGTTTAGTGGGGTTTAAATGACTTGCCCAAGATTACAAAATCTGTAAGTAGTAGAGTCTTGACTTCTATTAACCTCATGTCTGATGGTTTTTCCACTTTATTTAATGTCCTTCTGAGAAGGCTGGGTATATCCCGTGAAAGGGGGTTTCACCAGGAACTTGGCAGCCAGTTCAGTTCTCTAATTGTGTGTTGTAACAGGATCCTGAGGGAAGGAAGCATGCTGGTGGAACCCCTTTACCCACAGAATTCTTTACCACTTACAGATGAGTGGCTACACCTATGGACTGGGGCAGCAGTCCCCAACTTTTTGGCACCAGAGACCAGTTTCATGGAAGACAGTTTTTCCACAGATGGTGTGGGGATGGTTTTGGGATGATTCAAGTGCATTACATTTATTGTGCACTTTATTCCTATTATTATTACATTGTAATATATACTATAAGCCTGCCACCAGATGCAGCTTAATTGTCACTTGCCACTCACTGATAGGGTTTTGATATGAGTCTGTAAGCAATTGATTTATTACAGTCTCTGTGCAGTCAAATCTCTCTGCTTATGGTAACCTCTTTGTATTTGCAGCTGCTCCCCAGTACTATCATCACCACCTCAGCTCCATCTCAGATCATCAGGCATTAGATTCTCATAAGGAGCGTGCAACCTAGATTCCTCACATGTGCAGTTTGCAGTGGGGTCCATGCTTCTATGAGAATCTAATGCTGCCATTGATGTGACAGGAGGCAGAGCTTATGCAGTGATGCGAGTGATGAGGAGTGGCTGTAAATACAGATGAAGCTTCCCTGGTTTGCCCACACCCACCATTCACCTCTGCTTTGTGGCTCCATTCTTAACAGGCCACGGACTGGTACTGGTCCGTATTCCAGGGATTGGGAAGCACAGAACTAGGGGAGCCACAGCCCCAGTGCCTCAGGACTCTGTACCCTTCCATATGAGCTCCAAACATCCCATGATCAGCCTGCCCTGGCTACAGCTCTGATTCCAAGACCCTCACTGTGGGTCAGCTGTTTCTCAGGGTAGGTGTACAGACTTACCAATGACAGATTGCCAAGGTGGGAATGACAGATTCCCTTGGGCATTAGCACCCTGTGGTCAAGTTACAGTCAAGCCATTATGGACGATATTAGTTTCTTAGGGCTGCTGCAACAAATTGTCATAAACTAAGTGGCTTAAAATAAAAGAATTTATTCTCTCATGGTTCTGTGGGCCAGAAATCCAGAATCAAGTTGTTGGCAGGATCATGCTCTGTTGAAGGCTCTAGAGCAGAATGGGTTCCATGACTTTCTCTGAGCTTCTGGTATCGCTAGCAATCCTTGGCAGGCCTTGGCTTATAGCTGCATAACTCCTATCTCTCCCTGCATCGTCATGTGGCATTCTTCCCCTGTGTCTTCACCTTGTCTTCTTAGAAGGACACCAGTCATATTGCATTAAGAGCCCATCCTACTCCAGTATGACCTCACCTCAACTAATTACATCTGTGATACCCCCGGTTTCCAAATAAGGTCACATTCTGAGACACTGGGGCTTTGAGACTTCAGCACATTCTAGGGGAGGAACACCCATAGCATGTGCCCAATAGAATGGGCTGGAAGCTGGGACCTACAAGGGACATAAAGCACTGGGATAAAAGTCTAGACACCTGGGTCCTCTAATCCTGGATTCCTCAGTAGCCAGCAGTGATATTAATCAAGGGCCTAGGTCCTTTCTAGGTGCCACTTTTCTCATCTATAAAATAAAGGGATTGTGCTAGATGTTCTGTAAGAGCCTCTCAGGTCTAACAACATGGATTTTTCCAAGGAATTTATAATTCGGCTGAGGTGCTATGATTGGCATATACAGTAAAAATATAGCAAAAGGAGTTCATCCTATATGCTCACTCTAATTTGGGGGCTGCCTTGAGCACTGGGTGGAGGATCACCCTGAAGCTGCCTTCAGGCCTGATGGAAAAGGCCATATCTGACGATGTTTGCCATGGGCTGTTGAAGAGAAAATGGCAGATGGATTGTTCCTGGTTTGGGAAGTCGGATGGGGAGAGGTCAAAGTGAGCTGGGGTTTTCAAGGAGGGCCTTGTGAAGAACGTGTAGCCAGCTGAGTGGTAGGAGGACAAGTATTCCTTCTTCTGTTTCCTGTACTGTTTTGACATTTTCACCTGGCCCTTGTTACATGATAAATAAACCAAAGTATTGGTTTACATCTCTCTCCCCCATTAGAATACGAGCTCCACTGGACAGGTCTCATGTTTCAGTCATCCCTGAGTCCTTTGCACCTAATGTGATGCCAGGCACGCTGTGGATGTTCCATAAATGACAAATCGATGGTCAGACGAGAGGGAATATTTGGATAGGTGGTGGAAGGGTGATCTAGGTAAAGTCCCCGCTATTCAAGGGAGATTTTTGCAAAGTCCTGGTGTTTCCTTCACTGGCCAGTAGCCAGTGAACCCACTGCTTCCTGTTTGCTGGGGAAACACCCTCTCAGCCTCGGTGGTTATTTCCCTCGTTTCATGAGAATGAGGCTGTAACTTCACTTCCTTTAAAGCTACTTCTTTTCTCCAAAGAGCACACCATTGTGCTTGCTGGAAGTGATTATTTAGCAGTTGCTAGGACTTTCCATGGGGAGCAGATGCTGCCTAGGATATGGTCAGATTCTAACATTCATTCTTCTTAATGTTAGAAGACTGGGACTGAGTAACTTCTCTTCCTGGAAACCACAAACGATTCACAGGAAATTTTAATAGATTTAATTTTTTTTTTTTTTTTTTTTTTTTGAGACAGAGTCTCACTCTGTTGCCCGGGTTAGAGTGCCATGGCATCAACCTAGCTTACAGCTAAAAACTTCTAACTCCTGGGCTCAAGCAATCCTTCTGCCTCAGCCTCTGAGTAGCTGGGACTACAGGCATGTACCATCATGCCTGGCTAATTTTTTTCTATATATTTTTAGTTGGCCAGTTAATTTCTTTCTATTTTTAGTAGAGATGGGGTCTCGCTCTTGCTCCGGCTGGTCTCGAACTTCTGAGCTCAAATGATCTGCCCGCCTCGGCCTCCCAGAGTGCTGGGATTACAGGCATGAGACACCGCACCTGGCCTAATTTTGAAAGGATGAAATACATGTACACCTAATTTTTAAATTTTTTGTGGAGACAGGTTCACATTATTTCACCCAGGCTGGTCTCGAACTCCTAGCCTCAAGTAATCATCTCACCTTGGCCTTCCAAAAGTGCTGGGATTACAGGTGTGAGCCTCTTCGATTGGCCCATTATATATTTTTAAAAAATGAAAATGGCCTTAATATATTTTTACATGTAAAAATATTAAATGTTCATTGTAGAGTGTCTTACATTTTTATATAGATACAGTGAACAGGAATTCAGAAAGGTGGAAATAATAGGTAGGGAGTTAAATCCATCTTTTTCTATAACTGGAGTCAGTTTCAGGTGCACTTCACTTTACATTGTCAGGAACCGGCAAAAACTTTAGAAATAGTCCAAGAACAGAAACCTGAGAAGAAACAGGATTCTTGCTCAAGCTATAGTACTGAGCACTATATAAAATCAGAAGGGGGCCATGTGCAGATGTGCAGTGGCTCACGCCTATAATCCCAGCACTTTGGGAGGCCAAGGAGGGAAGATTGCTTGAGCTCAGGAGTTCCAGATCAGAAGGGAATGAAGGAGAATTCACTTGCATGGTCTCAGCACAAATAGAAAGGGCTGCCCTCAATACAAGGAACAAAATGAAGGCAAATGGCACAACCATGCAAACAAATGCACCCCAGCCAAAAAAAGGAGGAAAGGAAGGAAAGAAGAAGATACCAAGTCAAAGACAATGAAAGAACCTGATCCCATAACTCAAGAACAGACAGGCAAAGCCAATCCAACATCTGGGTAACTGATCCTGAGTAGCAAATTTTCCAAAGGGAGTAGTGAAAGCATTCAGAGATATAATACAAGAAAAATTTCATGAAATGAAGAGCTAAATAGATCTGAAGGGCACCTTATAAACAAGAAAACACTGATACACAGTAATCAATATTGAGTATGATTACATAAGAATCAACATGAACATACATCCTGGCGAAGTTATCGAATTAAAGAAAGAATTCTTCAAGTATCTAGGAAGGAAAAAACCAAATTGCCTATATGAATTATCAGGAAAAAAAAATTGGGATGGCCCCAGGCTTCTGTACAATGAGAAGCCAATGGGACAAGTTCAGCCAAGTTCCTAGGGAAAGTTTAAGAACAGTGACACCAGCGAGGCTGTCATTCGAATAGAAAGGCCACAGGTAAATGGTCCCCCATATGAAAGAACTCAGAGAGTACTGATCCCCTCCTTCCCCCCGAGCCATTTTGGCAAAAGATTCTGAAGTGATGAAATTCAGCCAACCAAGAAATGAATCAAAATTAAAATCTTAGGGATGAATAGTTATGGTAACGGGACTGTTGTTGAGCCTCAAATCCATTTTATTTTATTTTATTTTTATTTAGTTATTTATTTTGAGACAGAGTCTCACTTTCTTGCCCAGGCTAGAGTGAGTGCTGTGGCGTCAGCCTAGCTCACAGCAACCTCAATCTCCTGGGCTCTCCGCGATCCCTCTGCCTCAGCCTCCTGAGTAGCTGGGACTACAGGCATGTGCCACCATGCCCGGCTAATTTTTTCTATATATATTAGTTGGCCAATTAATTTCTTTCTATTTATAGTAGAGATGGGGTCTCGCTTTTGCTCAGGCTGGTTTCGAACTCCTGACCTCGAGCAATCCGCCCGTCTCGGCCTTCCAGAGTGCTAGGATTACAGGCGTGAGCCACCATGCCCGGCCAAATCCATTTTAATAAATAGTTAGGACTAAGTAACTGGAGGAAATATGATGGGAGAACACAATGTGTTATACACAAATGAAGCAAAAATAATGTGAATAACAGTATGAAGGAAGTAGAGGTACAACAGCACAAGGACAGCACACTGTCAAACAGCTAAAGCTGTCTATAACATAAACAAATAGCTAAAATATTTTCATATCTCCATCCTCTTAATTTTCATAAACTTTTTTAACCTAAAGATCGTTTAGAAACTAGTATTTCTGGTGGCAAAGCAACAATTATTTGAAATTCAGCAATTCCTTCAGCTTCATTTCAGTTTCCTTTTCTTCTGTGACATTCAAGTGAAATCAGGTATGTCTCTATTTTTAAAAAGCATGTTACGTATGCTGTCATTCATTTAAAATTATTTGTTAGTTTACCTGTTCATCCATCCTATCTGCACACCTGCATAGGGAAAAGCCCATTACTGTCATCACCAAATGTTAATTCTAATTTTTTTTGGTTGGTGGAATTTTGGATGGTTTGCTGTTTTCTTCTTTGTACTTTTCTTTTTGCATAATGAGCATGTATCATTTTAACAAAATGGATAAAGTCATTATTTAGAAAAGACAAATGACAGAATGGAAGAAACTTTGCAACATATGTAAAAATAAGTATTATATGCATAGCACATAAAGAACTTCTACCAAATAATAGGAAAAAGGCAAAATGCTTAGTTAAAAAGTTGGCTGGGTCAGGCATGGTGGCTCACGCCCGTAATCCTAGCACTCTAGGAGGCCAAGGCAGGAGGATCGCTTGAGGTCAGGAGTTCAAGAGCAGCCTGAGCAAGAGCAAGACCCTGTCTCTACTAAGAATAGAAAAAATTAGTTGAGTGTGGTGGCATGTGCCTATAGTCTGAGTTACTTGTGAGGCAGAGGCAAGAGGATTGCTTGAGTACAGAAGTTTGAAGTTGCTGTGAGCTATGATGACACCCCTGCACTCTACCCCAGGGCGACAGAACAAGACTCTGTCTCAAAAAAAAAATGTTGGATGATAACTTATAGAAGAAGAAATGCAAATGAACAATAAACATATAAAGTAATACACAACCACACCAGAAATCAGAGAAATGTAAATTAAAATAAGAGATTTTTTTTCCTTCAATCCCCCTCCTCAGACTGGTAACAATTAAAAAAGATAGTTAATATCCAATGTGGGTGACTGTTTCTGGGAGTGAGAGCTCTCATACACTTTTTGTGGGAAGTATAAATTGAGAAGGCTTTTTTGGTGGAAAATTTGGCGCTACTTTTCAAAATTTAAAATGCATATCCCTTTGACCTAGTAAATTCTTTTTCTTAGATTGCTTAAAAAAACACTCTCATAGATGCCCATGGATATATATATGTTCAAGGATGTTCATTTAGCTTTTTTTTGGTGGAAACAACTCAGAGGACCCTGTTCTATGGAAATCTCCATATTATGAACATAGTAGATATGTATGTACTGATAAGGAAGGGTCCATACGATGTATTACTAGGTGAAAAACAGAACAGCAAATAATAGACTTATTTCAATTGCACAAACAGAGCATTACATATGTGTGTGTGTGAGATGCAGGCATGTAAGTGCAGAGAAGAAGGACTGGAACGATAACTACCAAACTTGCCACTGGGTACCCCTGGGGAGCAGCAGGGGCTGGACAAGAGCAGGAGGGGCTGGTACATTTCAACTCTACACCTTGTGGTGCTGGAATATTTTATAGTGAGAGTTTATTATGTACATAAATTTTTAAGAATCTGAAGAAAGCAAGCAGGTAGATGAGTCTAAATCACCATAAGCTAATCATGTGGTCTGGACAAGGCTGGGGCTAGGACCTAAAGTGGGGTTGGTGGCAGAAAGCAATGGGGAGAGGGGAAGGCGGAGAAGGGATGTTGGGTGCTTGAGATGGACCCTGCAGCACTGGGGAGCAATCGCTTGTTCTTGCATGACACGCTAATTGCCGAGTTTCTATCCTGAAATTCCCTGTTCTTGGGTACAGTTTAGCTGTGAGTGTGCATTGAAATGAAGAGCTCTGTAGGATGGTAAATGATATTCTTAGAAAAGATGGAGGAGGGTTGGGCCTTGGGGTGCGGCATTCAATGGAAATATCTCTCATTCCATTCTCAAAGTTCTCAGTTTTGCTGTAATGTTCGTGGAATGTCCCTGTTAGGGACTTCTAGTCAGAGAAGACCACCTTCGTGATGAGGGCCACTGGTCTTTTACTGTTCTTCCCCATTGTATAGAAGAAGTTTTACATTTTAGAGAATGGTGTGATATCTGAGCCTCTACTGTCAAAGGTGTGGGTTTGCCTTCCAGGGGAGTGTATTGTGTCTTAGCCAAGAGTCAGTCTGAGAAGGACCCACAACCCTCTCTCCTGTTCCCCTAGGGCAGCAATTGAAGAGAAATATGGCAAAGATCTGCTCAGCCTCTCCAGGAAGAAGCCATGTGGACAGTCTGAGATCAAGTAGGTGCCATGTCTCTTTCTCATTTCCAGGTTGGCTAATAATGCCCAGGATGCCCCATCGCTTCAGCAGAGTTGGCCAGGAGGTTGAGGTGTGTTGGCTGAATTTATTTTTATTTTTTTATTTTTTGAGATGGGATCTGGCTGGCCTCAAATATGTGATCCTCCCATCTCAGCCTCCTGGCAGCTGGGACTATAGGCATGTGCCACAATGCCAGCCTGGAAAATATTTTAATTTTTTTTCTTATTTTCAATTGTGAAAAATCTAGACAAGCAGAAAGAAGGCTAAAATGGACTGTGAAGCCACAACCCATTATTACCATTTTCTAAGTTTTACTCAAAGTCTTTTTATAATAAACTTTTCTATAGGTCGGATTATATTATATATAATTTTATATTAATACTAGAAGTTTAATAGGGGTTTTTTCATTATATATGTATGCTTATAAAATAATATATATTTTAAATAAGATTATTGTAAAATTATATATAAAATATAAAATTATATATGTATTTTATGGTTTATGAAAACTATGAGAGACTGTACCATTTTATAGTTCTCACCACCAACATGAGATTTCTGTGCCATAATTATTTATCCTTCAATCATTCATCATATACTCTGAGGATACAGAAATGACCAGGACAAGGTGCCTACTTTAGGAGTATACTCCCTCTTATTCAGGGCTGGCTTTCTGGGCATTACTAAGGAACCCACACTTAGAAGGGCTTCATAATTGGTTTAATGCTCTGCTGTCACTGTTCTGAAATTTGAATAATTTATAAACAAGGGGTCTCACATTTTCATTTTGCAGTAGGCCTCACGAATTATGTAGCTGGTCCTACTCATATGGGACTTTTAGATTCCTCCCCCAACTTGAGCATGTTAAAGGAGGCTTGGGAGAAGTAGGTCAGGCTCTCTTTGTAGACCTGATCACGTACCATGACTTACCTGTACACTGCTCTGGCTGTGCTACAAACATCTGCAGAGATGCCTGGAGGTCCCTGTCCCCTCAAAGGTCCTCATGGGGGCAAAAGGACATCTCTTGCTTCTGACGTATACGTGCGCATGCATGCGCACACACACACACACACACACACACACACACTCTCTCTCTCATATACTCATCCAAGACTACAAAGAAAGGTATTGGATTATTGAGAAGGAGGGAAACATTGGGAGATGCTGAAAATATTAATAGTTACATAAACCTAAAAAAACTTGTTACCCTCAGACATAGGACATTAGTACTAGGAGAATTTGTTTATTCATGGTTTAATTATATTTTATTTTATTTTTGATGTTTTAAATGAAAATCTTTAAAAACCAGAAAAGTTAAAAGACAAACATAATGAATATCTATATTACTCATCACCTAGATTTTATAATTATTAACAATTTTAAACACTTTAAATTTAAACCTGGAGTCAGCTATTTCTCCGAGTATCCTGGTTCCTCTTAGTGATTAATTGTATTTAGAGACCAAACTCAGCTCTAGTGATGGCCATTGTCACAGAGGTATCACTGTTTGTATTCCTTCTCAGGGGACAGATTTAAAAAAGTGTAAGTTCATTTTGATATTTCCAATTCTAACTTACCTGTATAGGGTTTTGCTTAACTTCTTTAATTTTATGTTTATAGTTCTTTCCTCTTACACTGAAAACCTGACAATATTAGCATAACTATTTGCTTTATTTGAAAAAAAAAATATATATATATATATTTTGAGACAGAGTCTCACTCTGTCACCCTGGCTAGAGTGCAATGGTATCACTATAGGTCACTACAATCTCCAACTGCTGGGCTCAAGTGATCCTCCTGGTTCATTTGGCCTCCCCAGTAGCTGGGACTACAGGCATGCACCACCATGCCCGGCTAATTTTTCTATTTTTTGTAGAGATGAAGTCTTGGTCTTGCTCAGGTTGATCTTGAACTCCTGGCCTCAAGTGATCCTCCACCTCGGCCTCCCCAGAGTGCTAGGATTACAGACGTTAGCCACCCCACCCGGCCTGACAATCTATATTAAAGTGCTTCAAAATAATATCAATATTGCTACTAATAAGAAAACTTCTGAATGAAGTTTAATATTTTTTTCAGTTCCTTTTTATCTTAGGCCAGAGGAGGTTGCTGTGTGTGATCACATAACCAATGTTACATATATTAATTAAGTTTATTTGTTTCAGTTCATTTTACATTTTAGGGATTATTTTCTTTTTCCTGTGTTTGATTTAGTTTTATTTTTTGAATATTTAAAAGATTTGCATGTCCAAAGGTCAAAACTGCATCAATTTAGATAAGTTTCACTGTCATCCAAAGAAGGTTTAGATCATTTTATGGAAGATTAGTGGGGTCAGTTGACAAAAAACCTTGTTTATGTATAAAGAAAGCATAAGCTGGCCAGGTGTGGTGGCTCGTGTCTGTAATCCTAGCACTCTGGGAGGCCTAGGCAGGAGAATCGCTCAAGGTCAGGAGTTCGAAACCAGCCTGAGCAAGAGTGAGACCCCCGTCTCTGTTATAAATAGAAAGAAATTAATTGGCCAACTAAAAAAATATATATAGAAAAATTAGCTGGGCATGGTGGCACATGCCTGTAGTCCTAGCTACTTGGGGGGCTGAGGCAGAAGGATTGTTTGAGCCCAGGAGTTTGAGGTTGCTGTGAGCTAGGCTGATGCCACGGCACTCTAGCCTGGGCAACAGAGTGAGACTCTGTCTCAAAAAAAAAAAAAAAAAAAAAAAAAAAAAAAAAAAGAAAGCATAAGCTATTTGAAAAAATATCAAAAAAATTTTGAGGGTATATGATGGAAAATAGCCATATTCTCTCTCCTGCTCCTTTTTTTGAATTATATAGTGGAGAAGTCTAGGCTTTTAATATACCTGTCACCTAAATAGTGTACATTATACCCAATAGATAATTTTTATTCTCACATCCCCCTCCCTCTACTACTTCTTTGAAAAGATATTTAGCAGAATGAATCTGATCTGAAATGATATTTCTTGTATCCTTACACATATGACACATAACTTACTAACTTCACAGAGAGACACTAACACCATTTTCTTCTGTTCCTTGACAAAAGCCAGGCAGTTTTCCTTCTAACAGTATAGCTCAAAGAGGAAGATGCAATAGGATATGAGAACTATGACTATGCTTTTAAGGCTGAAATGAAAGGCTATTTATGTGACTTCTGCTTTTGTCACTCCATGATATGGTTTTTAGGAAGGCACCCCAGATGAGAGGGCATGGCTTTGCTTTTCCATGAACTAGGTAGGATTTTTCACCTCATTGGCCATCCTGAGAGACTCAGGCCTATGATTGGACCTGTTAGTGTTTAAGGCTAGAGTGCTATTTAAGAGGGTGGTAGAATATTTTCTTTTCCCACAGTAAAGTAGAGCACTATGGAGAAGAGAGAATGGCCGTTGCCAGGTCACCATGCCCAAGGTTCAGATTCCATTCCCTGGTTTGTCATTATGTCCTGAACACAGGAAATGGCCATGACGGGATGATATGAGACAACACAGCTAATGACAAATGAAAGGGAGATGGAGCTGCTGTTTTAGTGGCCCTTCTGTCAGTCACTTGGGCTGGGAGAAAAATTGTAAACCTTGAGCAGGTCATTTAACTGTGAGGCTGGCTTTTCAACCCTGTGACTCACTGTCAAGAAAGACTTCCATTTGTATCTGCTGTCATATCCGTTGTTCTTTTTCCTTTCTTTGAAGACAAGTGAGCATCCCTGAGAGTGGAATTATTAATTCCAGTTGCCCATTGGTACATTTGTTTGGATATGGACAATTTTATAATTCATCGTCCTCCTTGAAAAATTGTATCATAAGATGGGTAAAGTGAACGGAGAATGCACAGTTAGGCTGTTCTGCTTGATGTGTTTGCAATGACCAGTGCAAATGTTTGTGTGAGAAAAGGCAGAGAGAAATAAGAACATTTTGTTTTGAGATAAATAGAGTGGGAAAACTTACTAAAACAGAGTGCAGTGGCTAAAAACAGGGGCCAGTTGGAAAATACAGGGCTTTTAACTTTCAAAATAGTAGAATTTGCCATATATACATACAAATAAAAATGATACATGATCTTATGACGCTATGGCTAGGGGCCCACAAATTTACAAAGTCTCATCTCTGTTTGAGTGGGTTGAATGAGCCCAGTCCATTGCTCCATGAAGGTAGCAGCAAGCAGAACATTCTCAGGGCCACATCACCTCAAATGGGGGTTCCATTAAGGAAGTGCAGGTTGGGGGAGAACTAAAATCATGAGCAATGGGGAGCTGACTATAAAGTGACGCAAGGGGAGATGGAAAGAAGGTACGAAAAATGAGGCATGATCTTCCATGGCCACAATATGGTAGACTAGATGTTGGAAAAACCCTCCCATTGTAAAGCACTTAAAAATGGTAGTTTAAAATATATATATATATATATTTATATATATATATTTATATATATATTTATATATATATATTTTATTTTTTTGAGACAGAGTCTCACTTTGTTGCCCAGGCTAGAGTGAGTGCCGTGGCGTCAGCCTAGCTCACAGCAACCTCAATCTCCTGGGCTCAGGCAATCCTCCTGCCTCAGCCTCCCAAGTAGCTGGGACTACAGGCATGTGCCACCATGCCTGGCTAATTTTTTTCTATATATATTAGTTGGCCAATTAATTTCTTTCTATTTATAGTAGAGACGGGGTCTTGCTCTTGCTCAGGTTGGTTTCGAACTCCTGAGCTCAAAGGATCCGCCCGCCTCGGCCTCCTAGAGAGCTAGGATTACAGGCATGAGCCACCACGCCCAACCAGTTTAAAATATATTTTAGTAATTAAAATGAAAAACATGGCCATCGTGTCAAGAAAGTAAGGAAAATCCTCAGAGGCCAAAGATAAAGTGAAGGCATCCTTCAGTGCTCACTTAGCGCTCTAGCTTTACCCTTTTGCTTTATCTCTTAATTCCCAGAGAAAGCCTGGAAACCTGAAAAACAATGATGTTTTAGTGAAAGGCTAAACCAGAAAAAAAATTTTTTTTTAAAGAGATATTAAGGAAAGAAGCCCTCTAAGCTTCAACTATGAATAAAGGGGGAGGGGTGCATCTCCTGGGACTCTGTAACTGCAAGTCAGTCTTCTTGCAGATTTGGAGCTCCAAATCACCAATTTTATCAGAGTGGTCTGAAGAATCCTAAGCTAAAAATTTAGTTTAAAAGTGGTCCTGGGTGCTATGGTCATTACTTCCCTGACAGATGTGAACACAGATCCTTTCTAAAGAAACAAAATGAACATTGAATTTATAACACACACACACACACACACACAAATACACACATAAAAACAAGTTACCATGAGTCTCAGAAGCAGTAATAAATGGCAGAAATAGGTATGCAAAGATTTTAGATACTAGAAGTAAGAGATCCAAAAACAAGTGTGTGTGTGTGTGTATGTGTGTGTATATATGAACTCTCTCTCTCTCTCTATATATATATATATACACATAGTGTTTAAAGAAAATAAAAGAGTGAATTAAAAGCATGAATAAGGTGACTTTCAGAAGTGTCCAAGAAATTTTGAAAGAGAATCAGGTAGAATTTCTGGAAATAAAATATAAAATACTTAAAATTAAAAATTCAGTAGATGCATTAAGTAGCACATTAACCATAACTGAGGAACAAATTAGAAAAATAGAAATAAAAAAATTACCAGGGACTGGGAACAGGGGTTGGGGAGATGTTGGTGAAAGGATATAAAATTTCAGTTACGAGAAATAAGTTCCAGAGATCTATTATACAACATGGTAGCTATGGTAATAACATTGTATTATATTCTTTAGAATAGCTAAGAGTAGATTTGAAGTATTCTTGCCACAAAAGATGATAAATATGTGCGGTAATACATATGTTACTTAGCTGTATTGAGGCATTCCACAATGTGTACTTATTTTAAAACATTTTTTTGTACATGATAAATATACACAATTTTTATTTGTTGAACAAATAAATAAATTCTAAAAAAGAAATTGCCTATAATTCACCACAAAAAATAGGAATTAAAAATAAAGAAAAATTAAGAGACATGGAGAATAGAATGAGAAGATCTAATGTATATCTAATTAGAGTTCCAGAAGAGGTAATAATGATAATGGAAGAAATTTTTGAAGCACCAAAGTTGAGAATTTTCTAAAAATTGATGGGAGCTATAAATCTTCAGATTCGGAAGCAAAATAAATCCTAAGAATGATAAATTAAAAAGAAATTCACAAATACCCAGGAATAGTCAAACTGAGAAAGATCTAAGATAATGAAAAAGCCTTAAAGGGATCCAGAGAAAATGATTACCTACCAAGGAAATTTATTAGAGTGACAGCTGATTTTTCAATAGCAACAATGAAGCCTGAGATTACGGAATTATATCTTTAAAGCACTGAGAGGAAATAACTATCAACCTAGAATTTTTATATCTAGAGAAATTATTTTTCAATGAAGAAGAACAAAACAGCTGGGCATGGTGGCTCATGTCTGTGATCATAGCACTGTGGGAAGCGGAGATGGGAGGATCATTTGAGGCCAGGAGTTTGAAACCAGCCTGAACAACATAACAAGACCCCATCTCTGCAAAAAAATTTAGAAAACTTAACCTGCATGATGGCACATGCTAGTAGTTCCAGCCACTTGGCTGAGGCAGGTGGATTGCTTGAGCCCAGGTTGCAGTGAGCCATGATAATGCTAGTACACTTTAGCCTAGGCAAGAGAGGGACCCTGTCTCACAAAAAAAAAAAAAAAAAAAGAAAAGAAAAGAAAAAAGAAAGAAAGAAGAACAAATAAAGATATTATCAAGCAAACAAAAATTGAGAATTAACTATGAGCAGATCTTCAGTAAAAGAACTTCTAAAGGATATACTTCAGGAAGAAGGAAAGTAATCCAGGACAAAAGGTCTAAAGTACAGGAAAGTGGCTGGCCGTGGTGGCTCATGCCTGTAATCTTAGCACTCTGGGAGGTTGAGGCGGGAGGATCGCTTGAGGTCAGGAGTTCAAGACCAGCCTGAGCAAGAGTGAGACCCTTTTCCACTAAAAATAGAAAAAAACAATTAGCCAGGTGTGGTGGTGGGTGCCTATAGTCCCAGCTACTCAGGAGGCTGAGGCAGTAGGACTGCTTGAGCCCAGGAGTTTGAGGTTGCTGTGAGCTACGCTGACGCCATGGAATTCTAGCCTGGGCAACAGAGTGAGACACTATCTCAAAATAAATAAATAAATAAATAATAAGTAAATAAAGTACAGGAAAATGAGCAAAGAATATGGCAAATGTGTGTATCTAAGCAGTCTATAAAGAAATGGTATTAATATCAATCTTGGGGATTTAAAAAACAAGATGGAACCAAAATATCAGACAGTAATAGCATGTAACTTGGTAGGAAGGATAATCACAGTAAAGCATTCTTAGGTGTTTTACTGTCTAGGATAAAAGTAAAGTATTCACTTTAGACTTTGAGTGAATTTGTAGGAAGATTCTTCCCCTGCCAATCCTCCCGGTGAGAATGCAGCCTGGCCAACACCTTGATTGCAGCCTGTGAGACTCTAAACACAGAATCTAGCTAAGCCGTGTTCAGATCGCTAACCCACAGACGCTGTGAGATAATAAATGTGTGTTGTTTTATGCTGCTGAGTTTATTATGCAGCAATAGAAAAAAAATGACTACAATTTGTTTAATGCCTATCTCCTCCATTAGACTCTGAGGTCTGGGATAATGTCTATTTAATTAATTAATTAATTTTTGTTTTGAGACAGAGTCTCACTCTGTTGCCCAGGCTAGAGTGCTATGGCTACAGCCTAGCTCACAGCAACCTCAAACTCTTGGACTCAAGCAATTCTCTTGCTTCAGCCTCCTGAGTAGCTGGGACTACAGGCATGCGCCACCATGCCCGGATAATTTTTTCTATATTTTTTTAGTTGGCCAATTAATTTCTTTCTATTTTTAGTAGAGATGGGGTCTCCCTCTTGCTCAGGCTGGTTTTGAACTCCTGACCTTGAACGATCGTCACGCCTCAGCCTCCCAGAGTGCTAGGATTACAGGCGTGAGCCACCATGCCTGGCCGATAATGTCTACTTATACCATTGAATCACCAACATCTGACACCATGCCTCGCCCATAATTTTTGGTCAATAAGTATAAGATGATTGATTAAATGAATAAAAAAGGAGGCAGTCAGGAACTAGGGTTTGAAACACTTTCTTTACTGTCTTGCATTCATATTTCTAATTCCCATACTTTAGAGAATGACTGATATTCTTATGAGAAAGGGGTCGAAACATATATATTATTGGGGAAAATGCAACATGAAGAGTTGTGGCATCTTGTCCTGCCCAAGTGAACAGTGAAGAATTGCTTGTGCCTGGGATTGAGGAAACTGGACTTAAGAAGTCTTGGCCTTTTGCTGTCTTTTCAAATTCACGGGCAAAGATGAGTCTGTAGGCTCTAAGTTAAGATTTGGGCAGAGAGAAGCATGCAAGGGCATTATAATAAGATTGTACAGACAATTTCCAGAACTGAAATTATATATGTGCTTGTGTTCTAGCACTCTGAAGCGGGCCCTTGAAGTCTTCAAGCAGCGTAAGTGATTTTTGAAAAATGTATTTGCTGCCCTTGGCAAGCTCTCTGTCTGTCATCAAAGGTGGGTTTTAATTTGAACAGCAATTTCATATTGGAAAATGAAAAAATTAGAGCAGCTCCTAAGGTGAGGAATGGCTCTGCAGAGTTGATAGGAGATGGAGAACCCTTCACATCTGTTCCTCGAGATGTGTCTCTCACTTAGGTGAACATCAGACTCAACTGAAGGCTTTGTTATTAACGCAGATTTCTGGGCCTCATCCCCAGAGTTTCTGATTTAAGAAGTCTGGGGTGGGCCCTAAGATTCTGCATGCCTTGGAAGTTCCCAAGTGATGCTGAGGTCTGGTCAAGAGACCACACTGGGAATAGCTGCTTTAGAGGATTGTCTACCTTGCTTAGTTCTGTCTCAGAGACACAGTCCTCCAGGTGCTCACCTTCCCACCTCAGCCACCTTGTCTACCAACCTAACCCCTTTTATGATCTTATACTGGGTCTGCTGTCCTTCTCCCAGAACCACCTTTGCAGGGCTTCAGACTTTGGGACAGTGTCTTGCCATTTCTCCCAGATCACCAGACATTTTTATCCAGGAGAAATCTTTACTTACAACAAGCATCACAGGAAACATTGTCTTAGTTTCCTCACCTCTTACCCCAGTCTGGCTTGTGGGGACTGGAACTTGCTCTCACCTGGAACTGCCACTCACCTGGAACTTGCTCTCTCTAAGGACCAGAAAGCTTTGTGTCAGTAAGTCCAGTGGACAATTTGAGGCCTCTTCTAAATTGACTCGTCGGTAGCATTCAATGCCATTGTGCATTCCTTCCCCATTGAAACTCCCATCTCTTTTGACACGCTTGGATTCTTCCCACTTCTCTGGCTCCTCCTCTGTCCCCTTCTTTGTCCTTCTCTACCCACAGAGCTTGATCCTAGCTCTTTTCTCTTCTCAGTCTGTCTGGGTAAACCCACCCTTGTCCCTGGCATCAGCTACTGCCTTTACACAGAGAATGTACAGATGTATATCTTCAGTCCAGACTCTCTAAACACTAGACCTTACATTCTGACCACCTACATAATGTTTCTTCTTGGACATTTCAAAAGCACCTTGAAATCAAAATGTTTGCAACTGATCTCATAATCTTCCAGGTGATTACCGAAAGAAGACTGAGACCTGTTTTTTGAATAACATCCTGTTGTCTCCTTAAGAACTCTTATTTATTCTTTTCTTCCCAAGGTCAGGATGCTATATCCTAGAAGAAACAGGATCCCTTTCTCATTCTTCTCCTTCATCTTCTTAAGAGGAGACCCAAGTGGGAGGTAGTTCCCTTGTCTTCCGGACTTATTTTCTTATTGTCAATGGAACATTCTAATTTTATGACATTTCTTGACAGTGGTAAAAGCTGATTCAGAAAGGAAATAGAACGTCTTTGGAAATATCAATGTCAAAATTGTCAGGGTTCATCTCTGCTGGGGTGAAGTTCTACTTCCCTGTATCTTTCTGAGTGTCATTTTCTTCCTGCGAAGGTCATCTTTGCTTTTCTTGGGTTGGGTGGCTAATTATTTATGTGGTATCATGTCTAAAAGGGAAATGGAAGACACAAGTAATGATGCCCTCAGAATTCTTTCTCACTTCTTATTTCCATAGTGTGGCCTTTGGAATTCAGCCAGCAGGTTTTTATTTAGTTCCTATTATTCCAATGTGATGACAACCCAGAGCTAGGAAATCTGGGGTGAGGCCCTTGCACCTTGGTCTTCAGGGGTCTTGTCTAGTTCTAATATTCTCCAGGCCTGAGAAACTTCCTTTAAGGCTTTCTGTTTTTCAGAATACTTGGTGCTTCCAAGCTAAGGATTTTAACAGCATAGTATGTGTCATGTGGGCTTAAGTGTTTCTGTAGCTAGTTGAGTGGTTCTCGACCTTTGTAAATGTTAGCTAAATATATATGCATCTTAACTTTTCCACAGAAGGTGTCTTTTTCTCTCTTTAGCTCACCAATTAATACACTTCTCAAGGACAGAGGGGACACTAGGGACAGTATCTTTTTGTGTTCCATATAGATACTGCAAGGACAACTATGGTGTGGCCCAAGAGAACCCCACCAGAGACTGGGTCTTCAAATTTTTGACCTTACAAAATGCTAAATTTCCTTCAGAAAGGTTGTGCTGATTAATTTCCAACCAACAGTGCTATTTTTCTCCTGTTTGCCAATACCAAGAATTTTCATTCTTTAAAAATTTTGTCATACTGAAGATTTGGATTTCAAAGTTTTGCATTTTTTCAGTAGCTCTAAGGCCTAATATATTTTTAAATGTTTATTGGCCATTTAGCCACTCTGCTTTGAATTTCATGTTCTTTAACTGATTTTTAATATTGAAATATATATTTTTTCTTTTGATTTGTGAAAGCTCTTTTAATATAGCTATTTGCTCTTTGTTGTATAAATTGCAAGTATTTTTCTGGTTTGTCATGTATCTTTTAACCTTCTTCAAGGTTATTTTGACACACACAGTATAAAATTTTTTCCTAGACATATCTGTTCATCTTTCAGTCTTTCTAGCTTTATCTGTCAGTGTTTCTAGTTTTAATGCTATGCATTGACTTGTTTTCACAGAACAAGTAAAATAAAAAGTTAATTGTTTTCTATTATAAAGGCAACCCATGCTCCTTGTAAAGATCTTAAAAAAAAATAAAGGTGAAATAATCACCAATAATCGTTCTACCCAAGGATAACTATTGGTTGCCCAAATTTTGGTGTATGACTTTTTTAAAATAAATGTTCATGCTCATGAGATGTTAAAGATGGAAAGAACCTTGGAGGTCATCCAAAGTAAATGAAGAATCAAATTTGAAATTGTAGAGGCTTTAGTAATGTCTCTCAGGATATAAGCTTCATGGGCTTGGACTTTCGCTACTTTTCCCCCCAGCCCTGGGGATACACTGGATTAGTAACAGTTAGTGGTAGGAAGCTAAGCTGAAGATTTTCCAGCCTTGCTCTTGGTGGCCAGGGCAATGCTAGGCACACAGAGGCGCTCAATAAA
The DNA here is from genome assembly GCA_008750895.1 of Mirza zaza. Taxonomy (NCBI): domain Eukaryota; kingdom Metazoa; phylum Chordata; class Mammalia; order Primates; family Cheirogaleidae; genus Mirza; species Mirza zaza. The sequence continues at coordinate 99,433 of VSMD01128743.1, forward strand.
TGTTGGTGAACAAATAAAGTGATGTTCATTTTACCACTTGCTCCAATATTTTGTGTATGTGTGTGTATATATATATATTTATTTTATATAATTTTATATATTTGAATTCAGATCAGACATATGTAGACCTTAATTATTGTTCTTTAAAAATTCTTTCTGCAGAAGTAGACAGTGTGGCACAATGTCACATTCAGCTTGCACAGACTCTAAGAGAAGAGGCCAGGAAGATGGAAGAATTCAGGGAAAAGCAAAAGCTACAACGGAAAAAGGTGTGATTTGCCTATGTGTTAAGCTGTTGCCTTTTCTTCTGCAGAAAAAAGGCTTCCCAGGCTTGTTTGCTCACTTCACTCCTCAGCTCAGCTCCCCCCTTCATGCAACTATGCTCTTCTTTTAGCCTGAGAAATCATTTATTGGGGTTCCCCTGTGGGGATCAATCCAGATGGGCATATGCATTTCTGTACCCCAGGCCAGTTCTCCCTTCGTTAAGTTCTTGCAGGATTCAGGGGTCCAGCTTGCATTTCTTTGCAGATCTTCTGCCACTAATTTGAACCAGGACTGGAAGGGGAACCCCTCTGTGTTCATTAGAGTCCAGCACATGCCAGCTGGAAGTTCCCTCCTCCTGGACAAGGCAGTTAGGGGAGGGAGAAGAAGTGGAGGAGACTCTCACTCCCCTTGAAAACCATAATCCAGTCCAGCTACCCATCTTACCAATGGGAAACTGAAGCCCTAGGAACTCTTAAGTCCTTTCTGTCTCCAAAACAACTACATTTAGGCTCTTTTTTTACTGATGGGATTTACTCTGACCAACTATGTGGAAGGAGATGAGGGTGAACAAGAGTTCATAAAACTGGCAAATGATTTGGAAGTTATAAGGGTCAATAAAAGAAGTCCAGGTTTATATTAAAGTATTACGTAGGCTGGATCAGCCACTCTTCTGACTCCCTTTTATTTTGTTCTTGAAAGATTTGTATATTCAGGTTGATCTGGCAGCCAAGTAGGGACCTTCCAGAATTTCTGTATCTGGTCTCCACGGCTGAAACCTGGCCTCACATGGGGAAAAAGCTCTTCCCTATCTGGCACCCAAAGATTTCCACCCAGGTCTCCTGGGAGAGCTCTGCATGGACTTTTGCTGACCTCTTTCACCCCTCTTGGAGGTCTCATTGGAAAACTTTCCTCATCTTGGCCCTGAGGTTGTTGTCTGCAGTGTGTGTATCCAACAAACAGCCAGCCATTTAGGCTGATCCTACCCTTTCCTCAAACTTAGCAACTTTGCGTGTGGTTCTAAGTTGGAGCCTAGGTCCAGCTGCCTTGGTGGCCACTGGTGTCTGGAGTGGGCGGCAATATCTTATGAGCCTGCCTACTCCTGGCACCCTGCTGCCTCTCATGGAACAATCTGTACTTGTGCTGTGCTTGTCACCAGGAAGAGTGGGCAGAATTGGACATTGAGTGAGCATCTCAGCAAGTGCTGTCACACACTGTCTCAACTGCATGCAGCAGGTGTGCAGGGTGCCTCTGGCCCAGATCCTTTCTCAGAGCAGAAATAGCATGTATATTACACCCACGGATGGTCTGGCCCTTCTGGCTGATGTTGCCAGGCCTGCCCACTCCTCTCATGCTCTAGACAACCAGAGTCTATGCACACATGCTTTCCCCTAAGAGGAAGGGAGAATCATATCCTCACAGTTTCGAGTGCCCTGGACATTTCAGGGAGAGTTTTGTTAATTTTGCAAGGCTTCTGAAACTTCCCTTCCTAACAAGCTACACAGACCAAATTCTTGTAGCTAGAAGAACACGCTCTCTGTTAAGCAATAGAGTACATAGCCCATGCTCAACCCCCACTATCCTCCAACTTCCCTTTATTCTGTGTGCTCTGTACAGCAGGAAAATACTTTCAGAGCTTTCTTTGACAAGTCCAAAGTTTATTAATACATTTGTAATTCCTTGTGTCACAATGGACTCTGGGTTGTACCACTTCCGTATTTAGATTCTCTTCTTTTAAAAAACATAAAACTTCGGGGAAAAAATGTGTCAGTGCTAACTTCTCATTTTTTAATGGTCAAGCCTTGCATGTTTTGGTCTTGGAAATGAAGCCATTTCCACTTCTTAAGGAAAGCCACCTGTTGGTTTCTTTTAATAAACTGGGGCAGAGGAAGTGCAGGTGGAACGGCTGGTCGGGAGTCTACAGCACGCTAACTCCTCCAGCTAATGTTTTCTGAGGTGTTGACCAAGACAGGCATGGTCATCCTACTCTTGCTGAGCACGGAGCTAGGCCAGACAGATGGATGTGATGCAGGCATCATGACGAAACGTGATGAGCCTTCCATGATGAGGGAAATAAATGAAGGCACCATCTGAGCACACCGTGGGAACACATATCTGCATCTATGGGGCTGGGGCAGGCCTCCTGGAAGAAATACACTGATGCTAAAACCAGTAGAGTGAAAGTCCATAGAGATGAGGAGGTGAGGGGTAAGGCACTCACCTCTGGGTGTTGGCAGGATAGGGGGGATCTCAGAAGCCATTCTTAGGGATCTTGACATTTGAGGATGCTGAGGCTTCCTCCCCAGCCCAGAAATGTCCTCAGCATGACAAGGACAACACATGACCAGTCATCTATCCTCTGGAGCCCACTTTGTTTTACCATCTCAGCTAAGATTGGGATGGTCATGGAAGAATGCTGTGCTGCCTGTGTTGACAGCCATCTCCAAAGAAAGGAAATTCTGTGGTTACAGAGAGTGGGGCTTCCTGTTTTCAGGATACAGTCTGAGTGTGGGTAGACAGATAAATGGGCCATAAAGTAGCTATTTCAATAATTTATTCCTGGGTTATTTGGGTCATTTGCAAATCTCTTCTTTTTTCCCCTCTTGCTTCTCCCTACCCTATAAAGAGATGATTGTGTTTTTGCACTCCGCACTCTGTTGTGTTATCAGTAATAAAATGCAATCAAATTTCCATTGGATTTGGTCTGAGCAGAAAGTCTCATTGTCTTTCCTCAGAAACACTGTCCTGAGGATACCTGAAAGAGAAACTTTGACTCACTGGAGTCACCGTGAGTAGGTTGCCCTATAAATTAACATAGACATGAGCAGACTTAAATCAACGTGGTGTAGCAGACAGAGCTGGAAGTCTCTGCCACTGAAGTCTCTGCCACTAACTCACTGGATGGCCTTGAGGAAAGCATATCACTTCTTGGGACCCAGGGGTCACACCTGTCAGGTTAGGGAGTTGGATTGATGCTTTCTAAGTTCCTGCCAGCTTTCAAATGCCAGGAATCCCTGAAAGCAGAGGGAGGAATGATAGGAAGTAAAAAGGCTTGGCTGGTTATAGAACTTTGCAGCTACCTGAGAGGTGCTTGAAGCAGGTATTACATAGAACCTAGAGATAAGGAGGCCTAGCTTAGCCACAGGCTAAAATATAGCAGCAGCTCCCAACTGGAAGCATAGCAATATGTATATTCAGACTATTATAGAAAGGACCTTGGAATAGAGCAATATTGCTGGTAGGTTCCGTGTTGCCTGCAAAATCAGGAACCATTACTAAATAAATAAACTCAGCTTCCTCCTCCTGGCAGAGGGACACAGTCACTTATGTGAACTATGGCTTTCTGCTTGTGATGATGGCAAAGACTGGCCATGTGTCTTTCCATGTGGGGCTCATGTTGGAGCCTTGTCTGTTCTCTGTGTCAGTGCTGTCTTCACCATGAGCAGATGAATGGCCAGTTCCTGGGACCTCCAGGTACTTTCACCTGGGCTGGAAGATGATTGCTGGGTTCTCTGAGGACTCCTTTGAAGCTCCCCCAAGAGAATTTCATATACTCCACAAATCTCTTATTTTGAAGTGAGACCATTCCCAATATTTCATCCAGATATCTTAAAAATCCATCCAACCATGTTTGTGTGTTATAGTAATGGACAAAAGCTTACTTTTTACGTGTCTGGAACTCCATTTGAATTTTATTTTCAATATGATTGTATCAGTTTTGCATGAAATCAAAGTCTTTGCTCATTTTGAATTATTGCACCTTTCAGTGTTTGGTTTCATAGAGCTGTCATAAGGATGATGGATAATAAATTTAGGATAATGATTAGGAACAAGGGCACTGGAGTCAGGCTCCTGGGTTCAGATTTCAACTCTATTACTTGCTGTGTTACTTTGGGAAAGCGAATCACTTCAGTACCACCAGGAAAATGGGGACACATTTGTGACACATGAAAACTGCTTAGCACGTAAGTGTTTGATTAAATGGGAGCCACTATGATTATGTCTGAGAGGTGTACCTTTATTATTAGCGCTATTATTTAATATTTTGGCTAATAAGAGTATTTAAGATCACAGCCACAACAAAGATTTATCCCAAGTAAACTCAACAGAGGAGTTTACATTTCATGGGTTAGATAGGGTATAAAGAATAGTAGAACAAGGCTGGGTGCTATGGCTCACGCCTGTAATCCCAGGACTCTGGGAGGCCAAGGCGGGAGGATTGCTCGAGGTCAGGAGTTTGAAACCAGCCTGAGCAAGAGCGAGACCCCGTCTCTACTATAAATAGAAAGAAATTAATTGGCCAACTAATATAGATATATAGAAAAAATTAGCCGGGCATGGTGGCACATGCCTGTAGTCCCAGCTACTCGGGAGGCTGAGGCAGCAGGATTGCTTGAGCCCAGGAGTTTGAAGTTGGTGTGAGCTAGGCTGATGCCACGGCACTCACTCTAGCCTGGGCAACAAAGCAAGACTCTGTCTCAAAAAAAAAAAAAAAAAAAAAAAAAAAAAGAATAATATAACAGCTTCTTTTAGCTGTCCTATGAACATTTTTTTCTTTACTACTGTCCTGGCACCTTGTTCATTACAGGTGTGCCATTAATAGGCTACAGAAGTGAATGTTTACAAATCCCTAATTTAACTGTGCTGACATACACTTATAGAATAAAGACCCCCCTTTAAAATATAAATAGCGCTTTAACAAAAGTTTTAAAATTCCTTTTTGAAATAAAAGTTCCTGGATCCCAGATTTAGTGAAGAGACTGCTCTAAGGTGATCAGTCAGTGAGTCTCCTTGATGACCGAGAGTTCAGGCTCTGTTGTTCAACTGCTCAAGTTCAAAGTTAAGCTCTATGACTAGCCATCAGACAAATTGGGTTCTGTGTTCTACAATTTTCTCATTTGTGAATTGGGGGTAATAAATAGTATATCTATCTTCTAGGTGGTGTGAGGACAGAATGAGTTAATCCATATTGAACACTTAGCCCTCAAGATCAGCTGGAATTAATAATATTTTGTTTTTATTAATAGTACTTGTGGTCTCTTCACAGACAGAGCTTATCATGGATGCTGTCCATAAACAAAAGAGCTTACAATTCAAGAAAACCATGGACGTGAGTCTCACTTTATTGACTTTTTTGGGTAATGGTAACATTCTCCGAAAGCCTGTGCCGCATATGAGCATATTCCTACTCAAACAACATTTCAATATTGCTATTATTTATTAGTGCAGTGTTTTAGGGAAAACAACCTTTAGTGGTTTGGGTTTTTTTTTTTTAAGGCCTTGGAAAGATTGAAGATGAAAATAGACAGTGGAAATACAATGGGTTATCTTTCTAGTAATCTGGGAAATATAGCATGACAATTGAAATATTTTAGGTCAAGACACAAAAGCATATATAGTACATAATACCATTTATCTTGTTGGATTTGTAATTTTACCCTGTGACTATTGTGAATCTTGATTGCTTACCTATTTTACTGAGTGACTCCTTCCTGTTTTAAGATACCGGGAAATTGTTAAAGCCTTCGTTCCTTTTAGTAATTTACAAAAAATGCTTGGCAAGGCAGCGGATCAGACAGGTTATGAGGGATCTCACGGTAGCTTTTCACGAATTTGTTAATTCTGAACACAACGAACTCTGTTATTAGAACATATATGACTCCATCTTTTTATAGAAGTATTATCATGATATTCTGTGACTAGGACATGATAGGAAAGTGTTGCCAATGTTGATAGCATACATAATCTGTTCTTCTGCATTTTTTCTATGCAGATGACCTCAAAGCATTGATAAAGAGGGAATGATGTCAGTGTAAGGCAGAAATAGTGTTGGTTGATACATTTTTTCCAGATATTGGAAAAAATTGGTTGGTCGATTTTTTTCCAGACATTTTATATTTTAAGCAATCTGGGACAAGCATTCGTATAATAAAAGAAAAAGCCATATCAAAATGAAATTTTTAAAACTCTTTCCCTAACCCATATTTAGAGCCATATCAGTGTTATAATTTTTGCTTCAACTGTCAAAATAATCTAGAAAATTCAAGAGAAGAAAGACTATTATATATTACCTTTTTTTTTTTTGCTTACCATATTCTTTTTACCCTTCTAATGTTCTAAGCTTTCTTCTTGTATAGTTTTCTTTTGTTTAGATAACTTCCTTTAGCTTCAGGATAGGTCTGCTAGTGACAAATTCTCTTGGTTTTCTTTTTCTTTTTCTTTTTTTTTTTTTGAGACAGAGTCTCGCTTTGTTGTCCAGGCTAGAGTGAGTGCCATGGTGTCAGTCTAGCTCACAGCAACCTCAAACTCCTGGGCTCAAGAGATCCTCCTGCCTCAGCCTCCTGAGTAGCTGGGACTACAGGCATGCGCCACCATGCCCGGCTAATTTTTTCTATATATATATGTTAGTTGGCCAATTAATTTCTTTCTATTTATAGTAGAGACGGGGTCTCACTCTTGCTCAGGCTGGTTTCAAACTCCTGACCTGGAGCGATCCGCCTACCTCGGCCTCCCAGAGTGCTAGGATTACAGGCGTGAGCCACCGTGCCTGGCCTCTTGATTTTCTTTCATCTGAGAATATGTTGATTTCCCCTTCATTTTTTTTCCTGTTTTTTTTTTATTGTGGTAAAATACATGTAATGTAAAATTTACCATCTTAATCATTTTTAGGTGTAACGTTCAGTGGTATTAAATAAATTTATAATGTTGTGCAACCATCACCACCATCCATCTTCATAACTTTTCATCTGTGCCTGAAATTATATGCCCATGAAACCATAACTCCTCAACCAGCTCCTGGCAATCACCATTCTATTTTCTGTCTCCCCTTAATTCTTTTTATATTTTATTTATATTTTATTTTATATTTTGAGACTAGATCTCACTCTTTTGCCTGGGCTAGAGTGAAGTAGTGTCATCATAGCTCACAGCAACCTCAAACTCCTGGGCTCAAGCAATCCTCCTTCCTCAGCCTCCCAAGTAGCTGGGACTACAGGCATGCGCCAGGATGAAAGACTGCAGATCTCTATTTACATTTTCTGTTTTAGCTGGTTTCCTTTGACACCACTCCAGCAGGGGGAGGTGAGACATCACCTCGTTACCAGGTTCCCCCTCCATATTCCCCTTCCTTGGTCTCCACTGAACACCACAGAGTGGGTGTGACCCAGTTACTAATGGAAAGTGGTTAAAGTTCTGACTCTCTGTTAGACCTCCTCCAACTCTACCCCAGCAGGAAGGGGGGGTGCACCTCATTATTGCCAGGTAAGGGTGGAAGTCCAGGTTCCCCACATGGTTTCCACTGGCACGATGTGGGGGCTTTGTTATCTCCTGGTGGGAATGAAAGCCCTGGTTCCCTATTTGTCCCTGACACCACCTCGACAGGGGAGTTGGCAGCTCTTCCCAGCCTGGTGGTGGTAGAAGTTTAAACTCTCCACTTGGCCTTTGCTGACATGTGTAGAGTGGGGCCCTAGTCTTTTACGTGGTGTTTGACTGCAGTAGAATGGTGATTTTCTAAACATTTCTGTCCAGCTAGGCTTCCCCCTTTCTGGTCCTTTAGCTAGAGAAAGCAGGCTTTTGTAGGGGCTTGTTTGGTGTGTGACCATTGGCATTTTTCTGAGTTGCCTGCTTCTCTGGCATTCAGTCTGTGATATATGAGGCAGAAAGAAAACCCAGGGAACTAACTGTTGGGTCAGTATTTCGGTCCAAGGCCACTAGGCAGCCTCCCTTCTTTTCTCCATCTTTCAGAGCCTGCTTATGTTTGTTTTACACATAGTGTTTGTGGTTTTTAGTTGTACTAGTGTGGAGGAATGGGAGGAAGCACATCTGCTTCATCTTCCCAGTAACCTGTATAACCTTTTAAAAAAGTGCTTTTGCAATGTTTGTGGAGCCATAAATGTCATCATATGCCATCAATCTTATGCTAAGAGTCTAAGACACTATCTTAAGGAATCACTACCCCCCAATAAAAGAAAGAAAAACAAAGATATGAACATATTCACTAACAGTGACCAAAAATTAGAGAAGGATTAAATGAATTATATAGCCTTTAAAAATACAATTATGAATATAAAACTATGTTGCAACTGAGAAAAACTGCTTAACACACTATGTTAAAAAATAAAGGATAGAAAAAAATGGATAACTTCAATGACACTAAAATTGAAGACTTCTTTGTAGTAAAAGAAAAATATTACCACCTTAAACATAGTCCCATGATAGATGTAAACTGGAAAAAGTATTTGTAACTTATATAACTTATAGTTGGTTGGTGTTCCTAATATATACTGAGCTCCTAAAAACCTATTAAAATAAGGGATGCTCCAATAGAAAAGAAGGTAAAAACATGGAGGACAAAGGATATACCACTTTAGTAATAATGAAAGACATGCAAGTAAAACAGTATGCTAGTGTTTTTACCTCAGTGTTAGAAAAGATGATAAATATTGACAAATGAAAAGATGATAAATATTGGCTTGTTGTTGGTGAGTGTGAGGAAACAGCTACTCTCATATACTCTTGGTAAAAATATACTGATGCAACCATTTTGAAGGGAAGTCTGATGTGTTTATACTCTTTTGCCAGATGATTACACTTCCAGGAATTTTTCCTGTATAGATAAATTCACACTACTCAAAATCAAAGTTATTTTATGTGATAAAAAATAGGAAACAAGATAAATGTTCACCATTAGAGAGAAGGTTAAGAAAATAATGGCATATATACATATATAAAATATATATGTGTATGTATTTATTAATACAGCCATTAAAGTTGTTGAGTTACAGAGATCATGCTTGATACAGAGAAGTATATCCAACATATTGTTGCATAAAGAACTGTTACATGAATGTTATTGCATGAATACCTTATGTTCTTGCAATTATGAACAATTATGAACTTATATTTCTCTGTGTGTAGCATAGAGAGAGAATTATAAACGTGTTTATAAAGGGTAGGCCCAGCTGAATTGCTGGGGAGGCTGAAAAATGTAGAGAAGCACATGAAATATCTTGTGAGCACAAACCATCTCTGCAAAGGAGCCTTCATTCTTTTTTATTATTAATTTGAATTTTATTGGTTTTGTGGGTTTGAATTTCATTTACGAACATAATTTTGTTTATAGACGTGTAAAAGCTATAGAAATACAGTTTATATCTACTTTTATTGTTATACATATTTGGGGATAAATATACTATATGCATTTACATTTAAAATCCTCACTTTACAGATGGGGAAACTGAGGCACAGAGAGGCTAAGTAATTTGTGCAAAAACAGATGGACAGTGGAGGGACTGGGATTCTAACCCAGGCCCTCTAGCTCCAGTGCTTAATCTCTGCTTTGCAGACAGCCTCAGAGAAACCAGCCAAATAAGGACTTGGGGGGTGGGCGGGGGAGTCTTCATTTTCAGTCAAGCATTTTATTCCCACCATTTTTATTGACTAGCTGATTGTTGGATTCATGGCTTTGCTTTGTTTGAATAAGTTAAGTCTTTGCTTCCACGATTGAAACAGAAAATTATTTCTTTGCTCTACTAATGATTATAGTTTTCAAACTGTTTCCATAATACTGGTAGTAATGGCAGCACAGGATAGAACGCGACTTACTTTTAAACTACATAAAACAGAATTCTTTAAATCAAAAAGGAACATGACTATCCTTGAGCAAAAGAAATTATGGCTTTGGTGCCCTCCCACTATCCACATGCTATGGTGAGGCATTTCAGAATATGCGGGCATAATTAGAATCAGTATGAGTTGGCAACAGTGATCAAGTGATTGCACATAAATTCTGAGGATTATGAATGTTACATATATGTTGGATTACATATCTTAGCATTACATAAATATTTTGATTTTGTCTATTTCAAATTCCATCTTTTGTTTCAGTCAATTTTTTTTTTGGAGACAGGGTCTCACTGCACAGGCTGGAGTACAGTGGCACAATCATAGCTCACTGCAGCCTCAAACTCCTGGCCTTAAGCAATCCTCCAACCTCAGCCTCTCAAAGTGCCGGGATTACAGATGTGAGCCACCTTGTTTCAGTCATGTGCTTTGGTTGTGTTGACAAATAGGAGTTATTATTTCCTTGATCCGGTCACCACTACATATGTAATTTGGAAAAAGGCTAGAGAAAGAGAGACCTTTCAAAGATTGATAGGAGAGAGCATCTGCCTTCTGGAAGCCCAGTCTAGTGATGTTCACAGCTCTAATTAGAAGGCCCTGTCTGTGCTGGGATTGGTGGGTTAGGAAGCTTCTTTCCAGGGTTACAATCTGCTCACCTGTTTTGGTCCTCTTTGTCCATAAAAACAAAGGCAAAGAAGATCTATGAGCAGAAATGCCGGGACAAAGATGAGGCAGAACAGGCTGTCAACCGGAATGCCAACCTGGTCAACCCAAAGCAACAAGAAAAGGTATCTAGAAGGGCTGACAACTTGAAAAATCTGAGACTTACATATATCAGGCTAAAGCCAATGAAAAATCTTAATTAAAAACATGAATTGTACTCTAAGCCTCTGGCAATATCTTCCTTCAGGGGTCCTTCCTTCCTACTGGGGTCCTCTGAACCAGAAAAACCATGGCCACATTTTTGGGGTTGGGGAAGAACTAGAGAAGCATGCCTATGAGAGAGGGAGTGGGGGTGATAAGAGATGGGGGGGGGGTTCCTGATTTTTTTCATCTTTTTTCAAAACTCAGCTCATGTATTCTTTGTAGCCGGGCTGCCTCTTGCTTGGGTGGATTGTAAATTTAAGTAAATTTAATTTTGTAATATCTAAATATAAGATTTCAGCAACTAGAGGGCAGGGGTATGTCTTTAGGAAGATGTAAGGCAAGATGCTTTATGGATATTTTCCCATAGTGGTAAGATTACAGGGCAAGTTGAATAATTTGCTCATGAGGGAAATGGATGTGGGATTTGGACTAGACCTTGTCTCTTCACGGTCATTGCTTTCAATGATTTTATGGTTTGCCTGTGGAAGCCTGGTCCAGCATTCCCAACTCTTGTTCTTTTTTGTGTTCACAGCTTTTTGTTAAGCTGGCAACGTCAAAGACTGCAGTAGAAGACTCCGGTAAGGGAGCTGCTCCTATGGATCAGGGGGGTTGGTTTGTGGGTTTTACATGATCCTAAATGTGTCTCTGAGAAAGGTAGTTTTATATACCTTACAATACAGAATATGTGGATATACAGTACGATTAACAAGGTATCAGAAGGGAAGAAGGGAGAAATGAAGGAAGGAAGAGAGAGTAGGAAAAGAAGGGAGAGGAAGGGAGGGAATAGCAGAATCCCAGAAAGTGGGAGTAAGCAAATGAGGCAGCAGTTTCTGGCTGCTGCCTGCTTAGACCTTGCTACCTTATAGGTAAGTGAATGGGGTGGTGGAGGAGTCATGTGATAACTGCTTTGTAATTAGGAGCTCACCCTGATTTATCAGGGACATCCGTGTAAAAGCTCCTTTCAGCCCGCATAGCCCTCATCTGCTGTAAAAGAAACTGCCAAGTTGCAAGACCTTGTCATCACTAAAATCCAAGACCTAAACCAGGTGTTTGCAAAGGCTTCTAGTTCCCAGAATATCCTACAGGAAACAATCCTTTAGTGACCCTGTCACTTAAGAAGTTTCCAAATCCAAAACTAAACTAACCTGGTGACCCTTGAGGGCTCAAGGTAGCTCTCTTCTCAATCATCAGACAATTTTCCTGAAAGTGAAAAGTGAGCGGAAATACTGAAGTGGAATTAGACAAGGGAAACCCTGGCTGAGGCTTCTCGTCAGCTTTCATTTCTTCTTCCTTGGAACGTTTCTTGGTTTAATGCTTGGTCCAGTGTTTTAGAAGAAAGTGATTCTCTCCTTTGCTCAGTTCACAAAGATCTTAAGAGGGGCAGAAATGTCTTTCCGACGTTCAGCATTCCCTGGGGCCTTGTGAGGTCAGCGCAAGTCCGATGCGTTTCTTTTGCCATCTGAGATGAACCTTGGGGTGGGTCTGCGAGCCCTCCTGTCTAGCTTCTGAACCTCGGCCCGCCCTTCTGTTGCAGACAAGGCGTACATGCAGCACGTCAACGCGCTGGAAAAAGTCAGAGAAGAGTGGCAGTGCGAGCACATCAAGGCCTGCGAGGTACCCGGAACCGGAAGCTGCTAGGACGGGGGGCGGGTCTTCCGCCTAGAACCTGGAGCGTCTCCTTCTTAGAACTGCGCCGCGCTCTGTTATTATATAGCACTTTGATTCTCATAGAGTTAAAGAGCTCCAGGGCGGATTAGAAATCAGAAATTTAAGTGAAGACTGGAAGGAACCTGAATAGTTTCCCCTCAAGCCTCTTCTTTCTGCGTCTTCCCATCCTGACCGCACTGTCCAGCTCTGTTTAGAGCTTTAGTGTCATGGTTGGTTAGTGCAAGCAGGAAACAGATGAATCAGTTAATGGTTGATAAGTAATTACCTTTGGACAGCCTTGCCTGTACTTGCTAGAGTCTCAGGGAAATACAGATGGCAGGTATGACTTTTTTTTTCCTTTCATCGCAACTTTGATTTCACTGTTGCTCCTTTCATTTTGATAGCATGACCTCACAATTTCCTTGAGGAAATACAAGACATAACCTGGAAGCTTCCTCAGATTTCTGTCACCCTACCTACACATTTTCTTACTAGTGGTTCTCAACGTGAGTTCCCAGGATCAGTAGCGTCAACATCACCTGGGAACTTGTTAGAGATGTAGATACTCAAACCAAGCCCAGACTCACTGAATCAGAAACTCTAGGGGTAGGGCCCAGCAATGTGTCTGTTAGCAAGCCCTCCAAGTGATTCTGATGTGAATTCAAGTAGGCTACCACTGATTTACACACACAGACTCACACATACCCTCCTTTTCTCCTGTTAAAGTGGGAAAGGAGCTGCTTCCTGCCCCATCAAGCCTTTCCCCATCCCATTGTGCTCAGAGAACTTGTGAACTTCTGTTATCTTGTACACATACCCTAGCTTTAAAACCCACTAGCTCTTGCCTCCCATTTGCTACCTTCTCCTTTCTTGACAGCCACACTTTGAAGACACCTCCAAGTCATTGTTAGTCCTGCCTGCCCCAGACTGCTGCATCTGTGATTTAGTTCCTGCAGCTGCTCTCTTGGAGGGCACCAGTGATCCCTTTGGTGTGAGGTCCAGTGGGCCTTTGCATTGTCTAATCTGATTTGACCTGTCTCTCCCATCTGATGCTGTGGGTCACTATGTCCCTCCTAATTACTTTCTGAACACCACATTTTCGTGGGAAAGCCTAGAAAGAAGCCATTTTTTATAAGGGTTAAAAACATGCAAAGCAATGTACATTTTATGGATACATATATAGTGTCAAAACCTACCTGAGAATGATATAATTTAGAATAATAGCTATTTCTTGGGAAGGAGGACGGTGACGGAGATTGAGGAAGTCACGCAGGGGCTTTAACAGAATCTGAAGCAAATATGGCCAGAGTTTTTGACAAAGCTAGATGGTTGGTATGTGGGTACTCATTACATTGCTCTCTATGAGCCTTTGTGAAATGTTGTATAATAAAATAATGTAATATTATTGTAAAACAATGTAATTATTACATTATTTTATATATATATATAGATATTAAAACATTTAGAAGTGAAATAATGCATTTGCTTCAAAATACTCCAGGGAGTAGGATAGTTGGTAGGGATATGGGTAAAACAGAATTGGTCATGAGTTGATAAATGTTTAAGCTGGTGAAGGGTACACAGGGATTCATCATATTCTCTGTACCTCTCTACTCTTGTATGTATTTGAATTTTCTATTATAAAAAGTTTTAAAATGGAATAACTATGATATTCAGTATTTTAAAAATACATCGATATATAACATCTGCTATTGAATAGCATAGCATTCACTTTGTAGAATAGTTTGACTTTTCAAAAGGTGATATTTGTTTATATCCAAAAAACAATATTTCAGGCAGTCACTTTTATTTAACTTTTTTATTCAGAAAAAATTTAAACACACAGAGATAGAAGGCAAATGCAAGGGCATCCATATACTCATTAACCAGCATCAGCAATTTCGACCATCTTGCCAGTCAAATTCATTCATCCCAGGGTAGAAGGGGAAGTGTTTTGAACTTGGCAAGCTGCCAGGTGGAGGTGTTTATTAGGCAGTTGGAAATGTCACCTGGAACTCAAGTTAGAACATTGGTGTCTAAAATCACCATTACTTCTTACTTTTGGAACCATAGACAATCCTGTTTGTGTTAATATGATATTAGGCTCAATTTGCATTCTTTGTCATATGAGTTCATGAACTTCCTCAGTGGTGGGGGGAAGTACCCTAAATGGGGCAATAAGCTTACAGATAATTGAGGGTTGGCACTGTTTCTCAAGTCACAGCCAGTCTAAATGAGCAGCCCCTTTCTCTGCATATGTATAGACATAAAGTTTTTTTTTTTTCTGTAGGTATTTGAGGCTCAAGAATGTGAACGAATAAACTTCTTCCGGAATGCATTGTGGTTACATATGAATCAGCTGTCACAACAATGTGTCAGAAGTGATGAGGTAAGGCAGAGGCATGCACGGAGGATTGTCACTTTGCATATTGAGTTCATTAGAGTGCAAGGAACTGCAGACTTTTATTAGTTTACCACCACTACCTCATTTGAGGCCCAGAGAGGTAAAGCGACTTGCCCAAGACCACACAGTGAGTTGATAGAAGGACCCAGATAAACATGTAACCTGCCTAACTCTTGGTCCATTTTACCACCATGATTTTTGCATTATGAAATTCAGAGTTAGGCTGGTCTGAAGAAGGCAGTAAGTTGTCTCAATTGATGGCTCATAGTCTGTTACAGATTGGACTCATTCTTCTACTTTTCCTCTCTTGTCACTACTGCACCTGACTAGTCTTAAAAAGAAAAAAAAAAGAAAGAAATTTAGAGTTAGGGCAGGACGACAGAGATGGGGACCCAAACACAGTTTAATGTATGGAAGATAGAGATGTCACAGCATGAATGTGAGACCCAGAGACTGCTTCAGTCTGGAATGGGGTCACTCCAGGACAGCACCAAGTACTGGCAGACTGAGCCAGACCCAGGTTAATGGTCACTCCAGAGCTCAGGATTTACTTCAACAGCATTCCCAAAGTTATTATCCAGGTTTAATTTGTGCACAGCAATAGTAATGGGGTCCCCAAGTCTTAGAGGCACTAAATCCAGTTATCATAACTTTCTTTGCTAAGAAATAGCCACCCTCTGGTAGAGCATTAAAGAAAAAAAAAAGAAAAAAGAAAAGAAAAGAAATAGCTACTGCATTCCTCACTTAGCTGGTATATTCACCTTTGAGCAACAATTAGACACCCAGAAAACCAATAGAATTGAATAGAAGAACTCTTGTTCAAGTAATTGTCTTTGCATATGTGATATGGCATTGGTCTTGTGTCGTGGGACTTGGTATCTATTATTTAGTTCCATCAGTATTTTTTATTTATTTATTTTTTTGAGACAGAGTCTCACTTTGTTGCCTAGGCTAGAGTGAGTGCCATGGCATCAACTTAGCTCACAGCAACCTCAAACTCCTGGGCTCAAGTGATCCTACTGCCTCAGCCTCCCGAGTAGCTGGGACTACAGGCACGTGCCATCATGCCCAGCTAATTTTTTCTCTATATATTTTTAGTGGGTCAATTAATTTCTTTCTATTTTTGGTAGAGACGGGGTCTCGCTCAGACTGGTTTCGAACTCCTGGCCTCGAGCAATCTGCCCACCTAGGCCTCCCAGAGTGCTAGGATTACAGGCGTGAGCCACCACACTTGGCCGGTTCCATCAGTATTGAAAATTTTTTCAGCCAAGGTTTTTTTCCTGACACAAAGATGTATCTCTTGCCATTAAAAACAATTTAATAGCAGATAAGCATCAGAGAAGAGCCCTAAAGTGAATCTGGGACTTGGGAATTTTTTTTTTTTCTTTTCAAAACAACAATATTTGGAAAAGAGCCATTTTTCAAAACTCCTGTTTTAATGAGTTGTGTCACAATTATCATCAACAGCTGGGTGTGGTGGCAGGCACCTATAGTCCCAGCTACTTCGGGAGGCTGAGGTGGCAGGATCACTTGAGCCCAGGAGTTCGAATCCAGCCCGGGCAATATAGTAAGACCCCTGTCTAAAAAAAAAAAGGAAAGGAAAGAAAAGAAAAAACAATTATCATCAACATACCTCTGCCTATTGACTTACCTTCTTTTTGTTAGATGTATGAAAAAGTCCGTAAGAGTTTAGAAATGTGCAGCATTGAGAAAGACATTGAATACTTTGTGAATCAACGCAAAACTGGACAGACTCCACCAGGTGAATGGGGCCAGGGGTGGGAGGGTCATTTAGGCAGTTCTGTTAGTCTTTCTTGTTAGACGTCGCTAACAAGATGGAAGACACCTGCCTCTTAATGTTTTGTTTCTTGATGTCTCTCCTAGCACCTATCATGTATGAGAATTTCTACAGCCCCCAGAGGAATGCAGTGCCACCAGGAAAGGCCACAGGGCCTAACTTGGCAAGGTAATAACTGGCTGCCTTTCAAAAAAAAAATACACTTAACAAAAATGTCGTTAACATTGATGTTCTAAGACATATTAGAACATATCTACCATTGCATTTGCTTAGTGAGGTTGCTAGCTTTTTGGAAATAGCATTTTTAGGACAAACGTTAAATGGATTTTACTAGTCATAGTTCAAGGAGGACCCTCTCATGCTCAAGTGTGATCATTATTACTCACTTATGAATGCTATACCTTCCTTATAGCCTACAGAAAGCAGGAGTCAGCAAACTAGGGCCTCCTATGAGTTAAATATGATCTGCCTATTTTTGTAGGGCCTGTGAGTTAAGAATAGTCTTTACATCTTTAAATGGCTGGAAAAGAATCAAAAGATTACTATTATGTGAAATGTGAAAATTGTATGAAATTCAAATTTCAGCATTCCTATATAAAGTTGTATTGAGACGCAAGCACCTGCAGTCGTTTAGGTTTTGTCTATGGCTGATTTCCCAGTAGAGTTGAGTAGAATTGCAACAGAGACAGTATGTAGCCAGCAAAGCCTAAATCATTTACTACTTGGCCCTTTACAGAAACAGTTTGCTACCCCTCATATAAAGGATTCTGAGGGAAGAGAAACTCCTGTTTCACATAGTGTCAGCTTGCAATCTAAGCTTTTAAGTTTTGAGTCCATTTGTAGGAAAGACGGGGAGTGTTTGGGAAGGATTGGTGGTCATCATCAGTATTTAAGAAGGCCAGGCACTGTTCAAAACAGTTAATACAAGTGATCGCTTCAGCAGTACATATACTAAAATTCGAATGATACAGAGAAAATTAGCATGGGCCCCGCGCAAGGGTGGGTGACATGCAGATTTGCGAAGCGTTCCGTATTTTTTAGAAAAAAACAGCTAATGTGAATTCTCTGATTTAATCCTCACAACGAGGTAGGAGCTGTTTGTACTTCGCATTTTGCATATGAAGACACTGATGTACAAAGGGTTCAGGAAATCTTTCCCATACAGCTGAGACTTTAGTCTTGCCAGTCCAGCTTGTGGGGCAGGCTCTGTGCTCCTAATCACCCTTGGCAAAATATAACGTCTGCAACTCAGATTTCAGGAGGTCAGTGCTGCGCATAATTTGCTTCAGCTGAGCTCTCTTGACCTTCCAGTGCAGAAACCAGATCTGATTCGAGTGTGGTATGCTTGTCGTGTGATGTAGAAAGTCATAAAAATAACAAAAACTTATTTAAAAGACTTTGGTTCTCATTTCTTACAGGAGAGGACCTCTCCCGACTCCTAAAAGTTTACCAGGTATATCACCAAGAAAGGCCTTTTAAAATTCTTATGTTAGGTTTTCTTTCAAGTTGAATAACTAGAATTTTGAAATAAAGGGAATGAGAGGATGAAATAGAATTAAATTCCCAAGAGAATGAGCCTCTATTGGAATCTTACTATATAATACACAGGGTGGAATATGGTAATATTAGTGGACTATTTTATAGCTCATAGTTCACAAATATTAGTGGATTACTGTATAGCTTATCTAAGAGAATTCACTTACTGAGGTACCAAAAGAAACTTATTATACGGTAATCCTACCTAAGAGATTATTTCAACTTGCACCATGAGAACAGCAGAACTGAGACATAGTTCCCTTTGGATTACACGGAAATAGAATTTATAGAAGGCATAGATGTCTAGAAACATGGAACTCAATATTATACATTTTGTATACTGCCCATAATGAGATCTTTTTCACTGATCACACTGGTCTCTTTTTTTTCCTATCTCCTGTGATACCTCCGGGAGAACTGCACGTTAGCATTTTTTGTTAGTTGTGTGCCCTGGGTAGTGATAAGATCCTGAAGACAGGCATTTTGTCTTCTTCTTCTCCTGTATCACTCACAGGACCTGACGCAGTTCTGAGCACATAGTAGGTGTTCAACAAATATTTATTATTTGAGTTAAAAAAAAACCCCTATCTATGTTCAAGGAAATAAGAGAAGAGGACAACTTGTGCTACACATAGCTTAGTAAAAATTTAGTGACTGAAAAACATGTGGCTGAAGTTATATCTTTGAACAATATGAGGATTTAAATTATTTTATTTCTTGTTGTTTTATGATTGCCACTTGGTAACTTGTCCATTTTTGATTTTACTGTGGGTGCTGCTATCTGGTCATGGATGAAAGAGGGCAAAGGAGTCAGAATAGCGATTTCCAGAATGTTCTCTACTTTATAGTCATGACTACCAGTTATAGGCTTTTGTTGCCAGATATATTTTCTCCTTACAAAAGGGCAGTTACCAGAACCTCTAAGGGGAATGCCTTGGCTTGAGAAGAGCTAAGATCTTAGCATGAAAAAATATTGTCTTAATACTGTCCTGTGTTTTGATTTTGCAGAGGACCCTAATTATGCTTTGATTGGCGACTACAGTTTGCTCTATCAGTAACATCAAGGGTGAGGAACTTTACTTTGCATATAATTCAGTTGCATTTAGACTGGTGATTGTGTTTTTGAAGGTTTTCAAGCTTCTCTATAACACCACTACAAATAAGCAAAGCCTTGCCTAGGCAGGCACACTGGCCAGAGTGGTGTTCCTTCAGGATACCCCTCTGAATCCTACGACTGGAAGCAGACTGGAGATCACACCACACCTATTTGAATGAAGATATTTCTTTTCATTTATATTACATAACTCTTTATCTGCCCTTGATAAGCTCTTTATTTGCCATTACACACTTACCCTTAAAGCAGTGCTCACAAACAAAACACACATGAGCCTCAGTAAGTAATTTAGCTTTTGGTGTACTCCCCTACCCGCTAAAAGGGGAAAAGTCAAGTAAAAAGAAGTTAGTGGAAAGAGTGCAAATGTTATCACACTCACCATTTACACATGGGCATCATAGGGGTCACCCTGCACCAGATTATTCATGCTCTGAACTAGCAAACCACGAAAATTATTATTAGAAGAGAACTGAACACTACTAAGCCAACCACTCCTGCAAAGATGACTGCGTGGTGGCTCTTCTTTGGCACTCAGGCACTTGCAACATGCTCCAAGTCCACATCAGATTTCTCAAATGTGAAGGAATGCCTCAGAAGCCAAAATAGAAATTCCAAATGAAACTCCTCATAAAGTATAATTCTTTTACCCTAAAAGGGCATATCTTGGGGCATAATTATATAGGCATACATGAGCACAGAAAAAGTTTGAAGGGATATATTCCTAAACAGGTAATATTTTTTCTTTTCGTTTACCTTGGTTTCTCATTTGTCAGCAATGTAAATTTACTACTTCACTGACTAAAAACTGTTTTAGAGAGTTGATCCATTTGCATATTCCTGATTTTATTATGTTCTTGGGAGTGTCAGGAAGTAGATGGGTAGGTTGCAGGAAGTCATAAGAGAACTGGAACAGCTTCTCTCCCACCATTTCTGGCTTGGTGTTGGTTATATATAGTTGTCATTTATGAAACAAAACAAGTTTTAACAGTGTTCCATGGTAATTTCCTACAATGTTCTATACCATCTATAAGTGAGCACATCAAATGTTACTTGTCTTCGGTCCTCTCAAAACACCTCCTTTGTGACTTATAGCCAACTAGCTATGTGGGACAGAAGCAAGTTGTCTTAATTTGATAGAAGCAAGTTGTCTTAATTTGATAGAAATAATCAGCTAGTATCTATTACATTTAAACATGAGTCCTTAAATTGCTTAAGAAATATATTTACTATTTAAGCAATTTTGCTGTAAAAGATAGGGAAATTGAAAACATAAAATATCCCATTCTCTCTATATAACTTTCTGACCTACTGACAAATTGTAGTCTTTATAACTAGTCATCATTTCTGCTTCATTTCATAAGGCTACCTCTTTCTCATGGAAAGGGGCAAAGCCCTAACTTGAGGCAGAGCAAGAACATGGTAAATCAATGTCTTGGGATTCAAAGGTAGAATCTGCTCTCTGAAGCACCTTGTAGATGATGACTGTGGGGCAGGGCACTGGCAACACTAAGTGCTTCCTTTTATTTTTTACCTCTTTATTTTCTGTCTTTACTTATTTGCGTACAGCATATATTCTAGTGGTTTAATAGTAGCACTTGACCCAACAACTCTAGTTCCTCAGAGTCTAAGAGTTTGATGTTCAAATGCAAGATGCCAGTGCCCACACATTTACTTGAGTTATATCATTTCATTGGCGTTCATTGGTGTCTGTACCTTCACAATAAGTAGGGTCTCAACATATACACATAACATTGACTGAATATCTGCCGGGTGTAGTGGCTTATGCCTGTAATTCTAGCACTCGGGCAAGTCAAGGTGGGAGGATCACTCGAGGTCAGGAGTTCGAGACCAGCCCGAGCAAGAGTGAGACCCCATCTCTACTAAAAGTAGAAAAAATTAGCCAGGCATAGTGGTGCATGCAGATAGTCCCAGCTACTTGGGAGACTGAGGCAGGAGGATTGCTTGAGCCCAGGAGTTTGAGTTTGCTGTGACGCACTCTAGCCCGGGCAACAGAGTGAGACTCTGTCTCAAAATAAATAAATAAATAATGAATGAATATCAGAGAGTTTTAAAGAAGGGAGCCTAGGTTAGTTAATAACTTAGTTAAGCAACTTATATTAGCATTTATAAGAGTTTCAATGAACCTTTGGAATAGAAATTTAAACAATAAGATTTAGGAATTTACAATTTGTTTTGCAGTTATTGATTTTAGCTGTTATTTTTGTTATTTATTTATTTATTTATTTTTTGAGACAGAGTCTCGCTTTGTTGCCCAGGCTAGAGTGAGTGCCATGGCGTCAGCCTACCTTACATCAACCTCAAACTCTTGGGCTCAAGCAATTCTACTGCCTCAGCCTCCCGAGTAGCTAGGACTACAGGCATGTGCCACCATGCCTGGCTAATTTTTTCTACATATATTAGTTGGCCAATTAATTTCTTTCTATTTTTATAGTAGAGACAGGGTGTTGCTCTTGCTCAGGCTGGTTTCGAACTCCTGACCTCGAGCAATCCGCCCGCCTCCGCCTCCCAGAGTGCTAGGATTACAGGTGTGAGCCACCGCACCCAGCCTATTTTTGTTTTTAATTCTAACATGTTTAGGTAAAGATAGATTATAAGTTTTGAATTTAAAAATATCTGTATCAAAAAATATAAATATGTGTATTATTTACCATAAAGCAATGCTGTTATTGCATTCTATTTTTCACTATTTGGAGTACCTGTTCCTCACTATTTGTTTTCCTTGGCCAGCAAACTTGCTGAATATACTCTCAATATAGGAGCAGGTGCTGACATGTATGGTTCATTAAAATAAATTTCTTTGTTATTTTCTTTCAGAAAGCAAAGCTTTTTCTGGCTAATGCTTCTATGTCCTGGAAAGAGGCACCCAGAACAGCAGAATCTATAGCCAAATTATATCAATTATGAAGACTTTGAAGTGAACCCTTGCTGTAATTTTTTGATATTTTAAATTTATGGTAGACATTTAGTACAACTTAAGCTGGTAGAGTTCTGCAGTTTTTTGATAAAGTTTACAAATTGCCCCAGACTGAAGAATTATTCCTTCCCCATCAGTTACTTAAGTTGTGAATGAATTGTGTTTTCTACTTGGGAAGCAGGCAAGTTTCTGGATTTGGAGTGTTGACTCTTGAGGCAGCAGAGGTGGCTGCAAAGGAGTCTGAGCCACCAACTACAGAAGAAGCTCCTTTGGCTTTGAGTAGCATGGCTATGGAATTTCCACAGTGACACACATTCTCAATGGTGCAAGATTTAAAATTACCTTCCTTTTTGGCTGGAAGACTTAGAAGCCATATGATTGTACTTTCCCATTTTACAGAAGAGGAAACAAAGCCTAGAAGTGTGAAATCAATTTCCTTACTGTTCTCCCAGCTAATTAGGGACAGAACCAGAACTAGAACCAGAGCCCATCCTACATCAGTGTTCTAACCCTTCCTGAGGCTGTGATGCCCATGCTGAAATTTAAGATGCCAAATATTTTTGCCAGCACTTTTTCGATTGGTAAAATTACCAGGATTTAAATGTCAGATTTATTTTTATGTGGATCACTGTGTGCACTAAACTACAGAGCACCACATTTAATCTAATTTAAGAAGCCATTGATCATAAAACATGCCATTAGTTTATGTTGCACTGAGAAGGTGGGGTAGGAGAGTTGCCAATGAACTTGTGACAGGCCACTGATGGCCAAGCCCATTCAAATTTGAGATGCTAAGGTGTGAAAAAAAAGTATGCCCCAGAATCAATGAAATATGGTATTTTGATTCTGTTCCTCAAGAGAATTCTAGAGTTCCAAAGCCAATCTTCATTCTTGGGTCTTCAACAGAGAACCTTTGCCTTAACAGACCCTGGAATTTTTTAAGTGTCCATCTGACCCTTACACAAATATTTTGATTTTTCTTTGTCATGCACAAAAAGCAGGGGAGATTATGGACCTTTTGCCCAACATTTGCATATTGTGAGAAAATGGTACATTTTAGTTAAGGACAAGTTAAAATCTTATTCAGTATGTTGGAAAATTCTATGTCACCCCAAAGAGAAAGTATTTTCTTCCTCCTGCTATGTCCAATAGCTTTCCCAGAACTACGGACAAATTGACTGAAAGAAGATTGATTATTTCCCCACTACTGAATGCAGCAGCTTCTTGTCAGGGCAGGAAATTTGCATCAGTTGGATATCCTTTTGAGAAACTGAAGTTTGCAAATTGTCAAACTTCCCCAAATTGGACGGGCTCAGGAAATTTTCCTTCAGACTCAGAACATTCTATTTTTAAGTATATTATTTATTGTTGGCAATTCCTCAGGGATTTCACTTTTCTGTCAGTGTAATTGATGTAAAAGTGTTTACTGAATGGAAAATAATATTTTTATTGTATTGCTCTTCCAGTTTGATATGAAGTAAAATAAAGGTTCTTGGTGATTTGGGATTTATTTTGCATTTGTGTATTGATCCTACGTCTCTTCCAAGCTTTATTTGACCCCTTGTCCTATTTGTGATGGTTAGACTGCAGAAAGGCAAACTGCTGGTCAGGGAGGCCACGTGGAGGTGCCATGGCACAGGTGTCAACTGCAATGTTCCCTCCTCTGGGAGGACCGTCCCTGCCTCCAGACTAGTTGGATCTCACTACTGTATCCTCCCCACTCACACCCATTTTCCTTGTTATCACATGATTCACTCTTGAAATTAATCATTCAAGTTCTGTCTTCCTTCTAGACTACCCTCCCTCCATGAGAGCAGAGCCCTTGTCTATCCTTTTTCCTGTGATATCCCCAGCAACTGACACATAATAGTAAATATGAAAGATTTAGTGGCTTATAAGTAAACCTAGCTAGAGAAACCACCACTTGAAAGAGAAATAAGGAGTGTGAAGGAGTGAAGTCAGCTAAGTAAGTATATGTGTTAGCTTCAGTAAATGTGAGCTACTCTGTAGACTGTTGGTTTATTAATTTGGGTTCCACCAGAAGCAGACGCTGAGATAAGTACTTTTTTCTGGGGGGCGATCCCAGAAACACCAGTACAGAAGTGCAACAGAGGAAGGAAGGAAGGCAAAAAAAGTGAGCATCATCAGGCAAGCTACACGGTGGGCAGCTGGAGCTCACTCCTGTTGGGGACTCCTGGGGAACAATGCAGAACCTACACTTTGGAGACGGGTATTTATTCACTAACTCCTGACAGCCAGTGGTTGAGGAGGGCTGCTCCTGGGAAGCATTCATTTCCCGGCACTTCTGGGTTGCCTTGAACGTTGTTGGCAGAGTGAGTTCCAGGAGTCTGAGAGAATCCTTGGGCAGAGACATAGATCCTGGCAGTTGAAAGTCAAGCTGGTGTTGAATGAAATGGGAGGTATTGAGGGCATGTGGATGGGGCACTGACAGCATCTGACCCCGTACAGCTCGTATCCATCTGTGCCCCACGTTAATTTTACTCCATTCCTGTCACTAATGCAAGTCCTGACTTCCCGAAACAAACACACATAAATGAAACAGGAAGTTAGCAGGACAAGCTGTAGTTCCTGTCGCTACAGATGATCTTAAATTCATAACTGATATTCATCATCTCCTTCCTCTTCCAAACTGTGTCCCCTCCCCCATCCAATTCATATGTTGAAATCCCCACCACTCCCACTTCCGAATGTGACTGTGTTTGGAGACAGGGTCTTTAAAGAGGAGGTTAAATTGCAGTAAGGTCTTTAGGGTGGGGCCTTAATCCCATATGACTGGTGTCCTTTTAAGAACAGGAAGAGACACCAGGGGTGCACGTGCACGGATGGAGACTATGAGAACATGCAGCAGGAGGACACTGTCTGCCACCTGCAGACAGAGAACGAGGCCTTGGAGAAAACCCAGCCTGCAACTTGATCTCTTTGCTCTTGGACTTCCAACCTCCAGAACTACGAAAAAATAAATTTCAGTTGTTTAAGTCACTCAGTCTGCAGTATTTATTTTTTATGGCAGTTCTAGCAAACTAACACACACGCATTCTAGCATCCCCTTACACTTGGCTAGTTCTGCTTGTCTAGGTTGCTTGACTGGTGGGGTAACCTGGGCCTTCAACTCTGAGGGGTTGCAGCCCTGGTTATCAGGCTTTTGGTAGACCCTCTTTGCTAAAATTGTCAATATATGTTATTTTTAATTTATTTAACCCCAGCCTTTTTTGAGGCGAGCCAGTTTATTACCAGGGATGGGAACACAAAGAGGTATACTAGTGAAATTCCTGAGTTCCAGATATATCCATCCTTTTCCTTACAATAATCAATAACTCCTGCTGGGAGTCTTACACCTTTCTTTACTCACTGGTCCATTGGCATGAAGAAACCCAAATGACCAGGCATTGGCCATAGTTTTAGTGGAATCTTTTCTATGTCCCCTGGTATATGTATCCCCTGTCAACCTCCTAGAGCCAGGAGAGCCCTCTAATCCAGCACCTCTCTAATCCAGCAGAGCCCAAAGTCAAAGGGATTATAAGCACAAATTCCTCTTTGGGTCAGTGGGAGCGTTGGTGACAGAGGCCACTTTCACCTCTTGGTTCCCAGATCTGTGTTTTCTACCTATGGGAGTCATAACATTCAGTACCATATTGTGGCCATAGAAACACCAATACCTCATCTTCAAAGCCAGCACTCCAACCCTGCAAAATATCATCCTCCAGCTGCTGCTCCTCTGATAGGCCAGGACAGCAGCTTCCAGGTGACATTTTGTGTAGTAGGGAAAGGGGAGCCCCTGGACACTGCCCATGTTGTGCCACCTTCACTGTAACGTGAATCTCTTGGCACGTATTCTCCATATGGGCAGTATTGCTCCAAACGGGGTAAAAATTAGTTTTCGATGGTCAAAACAAACCCTACTCTTTTTATGTATAAAACACTGATATACATACAGTGCATAAACAGAGATACAGTGTATCTGTGGTATTAAGATTTCACGGTGGTGGCAGTTAGAAAACAAATGTCTAAAGAGGCTCCTTAGGGGAATGATAATGAAAAAAATTTGAGAAACACTGGTCTAAGATAATGTTATGTGGGATTCCATAATGCTAGCACCAGACACTCTGTAAGCACTTGTATAGTGGTGCTGGCTGAGGCACTGTTGACAGAAAAGGGAGAAATCCAGTGTTGGAATCAGTCCCAGCAGAGAGAATGCTGCTTATTGTAGGGTGGAATGGGTTAGATGACCAAGTGCCTGGCTGGTCTCCAGGAAGGCTGGTAACATATTTAGGGTTCAGCCTCCACCTCTGGGCTGATTGGTCAGACGTTCAGTGGTAGTTGCTACATCAGGGTTGGTGAATAGGGTCTCCCTTCTTAGCTGCATTCTGTCACCATGGCTACTTTGCTTAGGGGCCCACTGAGGAGCCGCTGGGCAGCCAAAGACAGAAACTAGCTAACTCCACTGGATGAGTCATCCTTGCTATCTGGTCATGCTACACTTCTTCTGTGACAGATACTCTCTCGTGGACATTGATGTGACACAGAGATTTGTACACTTTGTTGCTCATTCCCAGAGGTCCACCTACATTCTTCTTCCCTGCACTTCTTTGTCTTCAGTCTTCTAATTTTCCTCCCTGACCAACCAGTCAAGACGTGTGCCATTGCCAGTCTCTGTATCTACCTTGGTCTATGTCTCCTTTCAGAACAATGATGACCAGCTGGATTGCCTGATGCACGGCCCATTGGCAGTACTTCTCTTCCCCGCTGTTTTTTGCAGCGACTCCCAAGTGAAGCTGTCGTGTGGCAGCAGTCCACATGCAGACTAACAGTTGACACATCCAGCTGACCTGTTCTTGAATCAGGCCTGAATTTTTCTTCTTCTCCATCAACTGGGTCGAAGGACACCTTCTATGAGGTGTGAGGCGAGGGTTGCATAGGTGCAACAGAGAAAGGTGATTGGTGTGTCTGCATTACCTCTTTGGGTAACATATCTGTGCTTTCTGGATTTGCTCAGGCCTGATCCAGAATGTACCATTTCTACTGTGTGATGGATTGCTGAGGTGCTTTCCTGACCTAGGATTCAGGGGATCTGAAGAAAGCTAAAGTAATTTAGAAGTAACATCCTTTCTTTACATATTCACGTTATCTTTATAACTTTATAAAAATGCATCTTTTAAATGCTGCCGTAGGGGCTTCCTGGCTTTCCCAATATTCCTTATGTCAGGGGTCCCCAACCAAGGTGAGTTGTATAATTATTTCATTATATATTACAATGTGATAATAATAGAAATAAAGTGCACAATAAATGTAATGCATTTAAATCATCCCGAAACCATCCCCGCCTACACCCGGCCACAGTCCATGGAAAAATTGTCTTCCGTGAAAATGGTCCCTGGTGCCAAAAATGTTGGGGACACTGCCCTATGTGACCTGAGCTTGTGATTTTCTTTGGTGCATAAACAACAGTTGATACCAACCAACCACTCTATAGCTCTTAGAACTGCTTTTGCTCCCATATCTTTCAAATGCTAGTGATTTTGCACAAGCTCTTCCATCCAAATTCCACCCCAGTTCCCCACAGGTGAGGCCTAAGTAACAACGATGTTGCAGCACAGATATCACGCATTCCATTTCTAGTGAGGCTCTTGTCATCTGGCCGGGGAGGCATTCATTCCAGAATCCCATCCTGACAATCTACCTGATGATCAGAGAATCATTTTTCATATCAACTGTCTTGGTTAGAGGCCGCTCAGAGGAGGAGGTGAGACAAAGATGTGAGATCAAGTAGTTTATTTAGGAGGTAAACCCAGAAAACACCAGTGTGGAACGAGAAGTGAGAAAGAAAAGAGAAGGCAGTGAGTAAAGTATGTGTTATTAAGGAAGTTGCCACTGTGGGAAAGTGGGGCTCAGTTTCCTCAGAGGACTGGGAAACAGCACAGAACATATACCTCAGAGTTAGTCCATCTGAGGGCTGAGGGAACTGGTCAAAAGTTATACATGAATTTTCAACTGCTTTGGGGGGGGTCAGCACCCTTAACTCCTGCATTGCTCAATGGTCAACGGTATTTCTATGATTCATTTAACTTTTTTCTTTTAATAAGAAAGATGATGAGAAATAATAGAAAAAAGACAAGTTTTATATGTTTTTCTGCCTATGGAAGCAAAAGTCTATTAATTTAAGAGACCCCCTCAATGGAAGAATCTGTTAACAAAAAAGTGTAGGCTGGATGTCTTTGGTGCTTACTTGCCCTGTGAGATAACTGTTTAAGGAAACTGAAATAATTTAGAAGTAACACGATTCCTTCAAAATTCTACAAAATGTATTTAGTAATCACGAATGATGAAATAACGCCTCATACAGAGGATGTACAGAAATTAACTGTAGAATAAATGACTTCTTGGAAATCACCTGGAAGAGGTTTCACCAATGGGAAATTGCCACCAGATGGCACCAGAGACTAGGGAATAGAATATTTCTTTCTTTCTTTTTTTCTTTTTTTTTTTTTTTTAGAGACAAGAGTTTTGCTGTGTCGCCCAGACTAGAGTGCTGTGCATCAGTCTGGCTTACAGCCACACCCTGACCCTTCTTATATCCTTTAATTTTCCAAATTCTCTTAACCAGTACAATCACTTTACATACAAAAAGGCATTGATTATTCCCAATTTAACCCAAAAGGATAATATTGGCTTGAATTATTTTATCTGCTTTGTTTTAGATTCTAAACTTTTCTGAGATGCTACTTCACCTCAAGGAACTGGTTAACCTTTTCAAGCTACTTCCCCCAAGCAAGTTGGGTTTAGCGGCATGGACTAAAATTGCTTATCAGTCAGATTCCTGGCTGGGACATGAAATCTTTGACTGCATCTGTTCAGGGACTTTTCTGAGTCCCTACGTCCCCTTCTCCCCTTTTAAAGTTGTTGCTGTGGCAATAGAGACTTCAAGTATATATCCTTTATTTATTCTTTATTTCAGAATATTACAGGGATACATTTTGGTTACTATAAATTGCCTTTGTACTGTTTGACTCAAAGCTACAAGTGTGCCCATCCCCCAGATAGCATGCATTGCACCCATTAGGTATGAATTTACCCATCCTCTCCTCCCCCTCCCACCTGCTTGATTTCAGATGAATGTTCTTTCCATATGTGCACATAAGTGTTGATTGATTAGTTCTAATTTAATAGTGAGTACTTGTGATATTTGTTTTTCCATTCTTGTGATACTTTACTCAGAAGAATGGTATGTGCAGTTCCATCCAGGTTAATATGAGAGGTTTTAGTTTACTATTTTTTTTTTTTGAGACAAGAAGTCTTGCTTTGTTCCCCATCCTAGAGTGCTGTGGTGTCAACCTAGCCCGCAGCAACCTCAAACTCCTGGGCTCAAGCAATCCTCCTGCCTCAGCCTGCCTAGTAGCTAGGACTACAGATGTGTGCCGCCATACCTGGCTAATTTTTTCCATTTTTAGTAGAGATGTGGTCTCATTCTTGCTCAGGATGGTCTTGAACTCCTGATCTCAAGTGATCCTCCCGCCTAGGCCTCCCAGAGTGCTAGGATTACAGGTGTGAGCCACCACCCCTGGGCCTGTTCACCATTTTTTAAAACTGAGTACTACTCCATGCTATACATTTTATATATTTTATTAATCCACTCATGTATTGATGGGCACTTGGGTTGTTTCCACATCTTTACAATTGTGAATTGTGCTGCTTTAAACATTTGAGTGCTGATTTTTTTTTTTTTTATAGAATGTTTTTTTCCTTTGGATAAATACCCAGTAGTGGGATTGCTGGATCAAATGGTAGTTTTAGTTCTTTGAGGTATCCCCATACTACTTTCCATAGTAGTTGTACTAGTTTGCAGTCCCACCAGCAGTGTATGAGTGTTCCCATCTCTCTGCATCCAGGCCAACATTTGTTGTTTGGGAATGTCCCCCCCCCCCCTATTTTTAGTAGCAACATGGTCTTGCTCTTGCTCAGTCTGACCTCAAACTCCTGACCTCAAACGATCCTTATACCTTAGCCTTCCAGAGTGCTAGGATCATAGGCGTTAGCCACCATGCCTGGCCTGTTAGGGGACTTTTTGATAAAAGCTATTCTCGCTGGAGTTAAGTGATATCTCATTGTGGTTTTGATTTGCATTTCCCTGAGGATTAGAGATGTTGAGGATTTTTTCATATGTTTGTTAGCCATTAGTTTGTCTTCTTTTGAAAAGCCTCCGTTCATGTCTTTTGCCCACTTTTTAATGGGGTTGTTTGATTTTTTTCTTGCTGATTTGTTTGAGTTCTTTATAGATTCTAGTTATTGGCCCTTTATTGGATGTATACCATGCAAATATTTTTTCACATTCTGTAGGTTGTATAGTCACTGTATTCACAATCTAATGATTGTTTCCTTGGCAGTGCAATCTCAAACTCCTGTGCTCAAATGATCCTCCTGCCTCAGTCTCCCAAGTAGCTGAAACTACAGGTGCACACCACTGCACCTGGCTAATTTTTCAGTTTTGAGTAGAGATGGGGTCTTGTTCTTGCTCAGGCGGGTCTTGAACTCTTGAGCTCAAGCAGTCTTCCCACCTTGGCCTCCCAGAGTGCTAGGATTACAGACGTGAGCCACTGCACCCAGCCAGATTAACCCATTTTCATATGAAACTCACCCATGCCCTGGTATCATCTCTTCATTCAATCTTCCCAAAGTATGCCTCTTTTTTTTTCCCATAGAAAATACACATATGATATATCACTATTGATCTATGCATTGTGTCTGCTTCCCAACAAAACTGTAAAAAAATGCAAATTGAAGGTAGGGCCAGTTCTGTTTTGCTGATCAAGTAGTGGGTGGCATATAGAGAACTTTAAACGCCAAAAAAGATTTGAACTGGGGGTGGCCAGCAAGGGTATTCCAGACTAGGAGAAATACCAGCAATAGTTATGGATAGCAGTGGTGGGTTTAAAGATATTGTTCATATTTGCCAAGTTTTGCAGGCAATAACTATACCCACACACACACACACACACACACACACAGATACGTACACAGAGCTCCACACATCTCAGGACATCCAGGACAAAGTACATGTACATTCTGAGTAGCTTAGTAATTGTTTTTGTTGTTGAGGATTTGGGATCAAAATATGTGAAACTGTATTTTATATGATTAATTAAAATATGACCATAAACAAGACACCATGCTGACTGCATCTCTAAAATCCTTTCCATTTTTCATACCATTTTTCATTCTAGGGTATGCTATGGGTGGGCAGATAGTCTTCTTTTCCCTCTCCCATATACTGCATCTCAACTATCTTACCCAATCACCAGACAAAGCAGTTCGCATTCATTCGATTCATCAAATATTTATTACCTACCATGTGCTAGCTTGTAGTTCTAGAGACCCTTGGGATACATCAGGGAACAAAACAAAGAACCCTGCCCTTGAAGATCTCACATTCTAGGAGGGCTGACAGTCACTAACCATAAACATAAGAGCAACTGTAGAAATTCTAGAGCTGGGAAAGGGAGATGGGGACAAGTTTTTCACATTTGGAATTTTCAGATGGAGCAAAATGTTTAAAATGTGTACTAAGAATACTTTTACGGGTCCTATTTGTCTTATTACCTGTTGGCCTGTCCTTTTCGGAGCAGATGTCTCTTTTCCAACCTGGGAATCTGTATGTACTGATGTAATGATAATTAATAATTACAATTTAACGACATGTCTGCCTCTACCAGGCACCTTTCACGAGCAGCCCGTTTAATCCTCGGGACATCCGAAAGGCTAGTGTCTTCATTATCCTTTACAAAAAGAGAACACTGAAGTGCACACCGGACAGACATCAGGGTTTCCTCGCGCGCATTGCAGATGTAGGCTAAGTATCAACTGGATCTGGTTACCTAAAGATCAAAGTAAGACTGACAAGCCCGCCAATGTGGGTTAGGAGCGCGAGCGCACCCGGGGTCCAGACCGCGCGCGGCTCCGCAGCGCCGGGGACACGGAGTTCTGCCCGCCCCGGCAGTCGCTACCAGTGTCCAGCACGACCCGCGGGTAGGTGCGCCCGGACCTGGGCGCCGGGAGAAGGCGGGGCCGCCATCCTCCAGTGCGAATGCGTCCCGGAGTGGTTTGTCCTGCCTTGCGGCCCGTAGAAGCCCCAAGTCACCGCCTCTTCTCCAGGAGTGGCGGAGATTCGATCACGTGACAGTCCGGAGGCTGGAACCCGGCAGCTTGCGTAAAGCGCAGGGAATTGACAAAAACAAACCGCGACGGCTCTGCACCCGGGTCTATGGCTGAGGCGGTGAGACCGCAGCGCCGGGCCAAGGCCAAGGCCAAGGCCAGCCGGACTAAAAGCAAGGTAAGGCTCCCCACGCCTCCAAAGTCCTGGCAGTGAGCTCTGTCTCCCTTTTCCTCTCTTCGCCTCTCCAG
This sequence comes from Mirza zaza, assembly GCA_008750895.1. Lineage (NCBI taxonomy): Eukaryota > Metazoa > Chordata > Mammalia > Primates > Cheirogaleidae > Mirza > Mirza zaza. Next base: position 132,029 of record VSMD01128743.1, read on the forward strand.
CCAACTCCACTCCGGTTCCCTGAGCGCTCTGCACCCTCTGCCTCCACCTTCCAATATTTGATCCCACCATCCATTAACACAGGGCCTGCTCCTCCGTTTGTCCCCCAAATCCCCCTGCCACGCTTTGTCAGGAGCTCAACATCCCCCTGCCACACTTTGTCAGGAGCTCATTTTTCCTTTTCCCTCCTGTGATCTCACTGGACTCTTCTTTTTTTCTGCTGCTATCTTGTCTTTCCTCACCTGGGTCTGGTTTCCTGCCGTGAAGCAGTTTTTCTCTTTCCACCTCCATCTTTGACTCTCTCTTTTCTCCCTTATATCCTGAAAATATTTTCAGTTCGTCCCATGCATAAAGAGGGAAGGCTCCTCTCCTCCACTTGGAGAAGGTATCCTTCAGCAGAGCTCTGTGGGTAGAGACAGATATAAAACAGACAGTAGCGATGTGCCAGTTCTCTACTTTCAAAATTCAAAGTGGTGGCGGTGCTGCTGCTGTTTATTTCTCGTTATCCTGGTTGTTTATGATGGGGCACGAATGCCTAGAAATTAACCCAGAGCAGGACTCACATAGTAGGGACATATTTGAATTTTCTGCGTTTCCTGTGTTAGACTACGCGTGGTATTAGCGTTAAGTTGATTTGTTTTGTCTTTAGGTACAGTCTAGATTTTCATTTTATTCCTATATATTATCTACAGTGAACAGATTAAATTCTGCTCCTAGCTGGCGGGACCTAGATAATTTGGCTTACCTGAAGCAGAATTTACATTAAGGAAATAATGAGGATAGTATTGCAAGTACAGGAAATTTCTTTACCCAGCAATGGGCGATGTTGTAGAGCACGTGCAATTTAAACATGATACCATAATCTTACTTTTTCATGGGTAGGTACCCTATTTAATAAACTGTAAATGACTTATGTGGATTCCTTTCATTATGATGCCTTTTTAAAAGGCTGTAGTGGAGTTAGGCACATTAGTGTACCCAGATATGTGATGACTTATTCTGGTGAGAAAGCCATTTTGGTTCCCAATTTCAGAAATGTTTTTAAGAGAAATACTTTTGCAAAGTATTGGTTTGGTAGAGAACTATTTAGGCAGAGGAAGAAGAAAAATGCCTTTGGCCAGCCACACTAGGGCCCCCCCCAATGATGAAACTAAAGTCTACAGAGGTTAAGAGAGTGTAATGTCATGCAGTTACCAAGAGAACTCAGGTTAAAGCCAGAAATCCTGTCAATCCAGGAGCTTAATTTTTAATTTAAAAAATTGATTTTGGAGGTAAGGTCTTGCTCTGCTGCCCAGGGTGGAATGCAGTGGCACAATTATAGATCATAGTAGCCTTGAACTCCTGGACTCAAGGATCTTCCTAATCTTCCCGCATGGGCCTCCAGAGAGTGCTTAAAAACATACCTGTAGGCCAAGCACGATGGCTCACATTTGTAATCCTAGCACTCTAGGAGGCTGAGGCGGGAGGATCACTTGAGCTCAGGAGTTTGAGACCAGCCTGAGCAAGAGCAAGACCCTGTCTTTACTAAAAATAGAAAACATTAGCTGGTTGTAGTGGTGAACGCCTGTAGTGCCAGCTACTCTGAAGGCTGGAGGATTGCTTGTGCCCAGGAGTTGGAGGTTACCTTGAGCTAGGATTGTGCCATTGCACTCCAGCCTGAGTGGCAGAGTAAGACCCTGTCTCTCTCTCTCTCTTTTTTTTTTTTTTGAGACAGAGTCTCATTTTGTTCCCCAGGCTACAGTGAGTGCCGTGGCATCCTAGCTCACAGCAACCTCAGTCTCCTGGGCTCAAGCAATCCTTCTGCCTCAGCCTCCTGAGAAGCTGGGACTACAGGGATTTGCCACCATGCCCAGCTAATTTTTTGTATATATATCTTTACTTCACCAATTAATTTTTTTCTATTTTTAGTAGAGACCGGGTCTTGCTCAGGCTGATCTCAAACTCCTGACCTTGAGTGATCTGCCTCTGCCTCCCAGAGTGGTAGGATTACAGGCGTGAGCCACCATGTGCAGCCATACCCTGTCTCTTGGAAAAAAAAGAAAAAAGGCAGTTAAGAGGATTCTCTCTCAAGCTATTTTGTTTAAAACAGGATTTTAAAATTAAAAATCTTAAGCTCTAAATCTGTCATGAAAAACCAATTTCTTATGTTATTGGTACTTTTCAGGCAACTTTCCTATACAGATTTTCATGGATTTATTTTCTTATGAAGAGGACTTCACTTCATAGGCATTTAGTCAAAATCTTTAACACTTTTTCTCACCCTCCAATAATTAGTTACTAAGTCTTACTCATTGTATTTTCTAAATATTCTCTTGATTCTGCCCATTTCTTTCCATCCTAAGAACCACGACCTTCCTCCAAGGAGGATTTCTTGGATTTCTGCTAAACTGGCCTCTTTACATTAATTCTTACTATCTATTCTCTAAACTTAAGTTGGGTTGATATTTTTAAGAACAAAACTGATCATGTTGCTCAGCTTTAAAACCTTTCAAAGGTTTCCTATCACCCAGGCAGGGGTGGGGAACCTTCTGGGTCCTTGGGTGTGGCCTTTTGCTTGAAGCTGAATTTTACAGAACAGATCCTTTTAATAAAGGGATTTGTTCTGTGAAGTTTGCATTTGGTCGATGGGCCACACTTGGGGATTTGGAGGCTAGAGTCCAAAGCAGGGACTAAGGGCCTGCGTGGTCTTGCTTCTGTCTTCCTCCTCAGCTTTAGTTCTACCCCCAATCTTTTTTGATTCTCAACTCTGTATGTCCTTTCCTGCTTCAGGGCCTTTGCACAGGCTGTTTTATCTGTCCTGACACCCCTTCCTGTCCCTCTTCACCTAGCTCACTGCTGCTTATCTACAATGTCTCAGCTTAAACAGTTTTCAGAGAAGCTTTCCCTCACCACCCTGGTGTCACTCCCTCCTCCAGTAGAACTCTGCACTCCTGTCCCTCATCTCAGTTGTAGTTACTTTGCCAGCATTTCTCATCTTTCAGCTATGAACTCAGGGAGGGACTCGTCTTGTTCCCAGTACCCTTCACAGCCTCTGTGGTCACTTGATAATGTTTGTTGAATAACAAAATAAATGCAAGTATTGAAGACTATTTCCAAGCTTTATCACTCAAAAATTTACTTCAGTCAATTTCCTCTGACTAGTATGAGAAAACAAATGGGAAATGTCCACCCCACCAGCGAGGCCATCATACTTGTGAATCTAGAAAATTAATAATTCTTTCAGAGTAAATAGATGCATTTCTTAGTGATGGCTGTGGTTTGGTCATGGGTGTAAAGTCCGACATCAATGAAACCTTTACCATCTGTGGTATAATTTGGCAACTATTTATAGAGCTATAAAATGGTTCCAGGGCTGAATTGAGGAAGTAGACAGTGTCTTGTGCTATTACCTTTAGGAAGTTTGAGTGGCTTCTGGATTTTACCCAGCAGCTGCCCTACATTCCTCATCATCTACATGATGATGTTAATCATCATGTAGATGAACTTAGCTGCTTGGTGTTGGTTGGGCATCTGGTGCTTATCACCTGCTGCCTAATAACATTTTCATTCTTTCAGTATCATTTTCTACTAAAAAATTCCCGAACTCTGAGGATCCTGACATCGATCTTGGTAAATTATGGATGAAGAACAAGTAGATCCTTAGGTATTTTTACAGTTAGTATTAAATTCTGAATGCCAGCAACTCACTGATAATAGGAGCTAGTAATTTCTAAGGACAGACAGATGTGTCCCAGAAAACTGAAAACAGGAAAGACCTTGAAGTCCCCATCCTGTCTTGCTCCATGGCCTAGAATGATGATTGATTTCTACCTCTTAGTCCCTCTCTGCCTGGAGAGGTTATTGGCCTGAAGTTGGAGGATGCTGTGTAGTATTATTTAGCTTCCTTTGTGTCTTCTAAGCTCCATTTATTTGTTAAACAAACATTCATTGATCACTTATGTATCCCAGAAACTGTTCTAGGCACTTGAGATGTAAAAGAGAAAAACCCCAAAGAACCTGGCTTTAATGGAGCTTGCATTCTAGAGGGGAAAGACAGACAAAAGCCAAACAAACAAAAACACATAAAAATAAAATATTGTTTTAGAAGGTGATAAGTACTGTGGAAAAAAGAAAAAGAACAGGATAAAGAGTAGGGAGTACTGGTGAGAAGCTAGGACAGGTTGCAGTTTTAAATTGGTGGTGTGAGTAATCCTTATTGATAGTCTCACTCTGTTGCCTTGGGTAGAGTACAGTGGTGTCATCACAGCTCACTGCAGCCTCAAACTTCTGGGCTCAAGTGATCCTCCTGCCTCAGCTTCCTGAGAAGCTGGGACTAGAGGCATGTGCCATGATGCTCAACTAATTTTTCTATTTTTAGTAGAGACAGGGGTCTCACTGTTGCTCAGGCTTAAACTCCTGACGTCAAGCAATCCTTGCATCTGCCTCCCAGAGTGTTAGGGTTGCAAGTGTGAGCCACTGTGCCAGCCGAAGGTGACATTTAAGTAGAGACATGATGTGAATCTTGGGGGAGAAGTGTTCTAGGCAGAGGGACCAGCTGGGGCAAAGGCCTAGGAACTGCGAGGAGGCAGTATGGTTAGGGTGGAGTGAGTGAGGGGAGAGTTGTAGGGGATGAAGTCAGAAAGTTAAGAGGACTCAGGTCATATAAGGCTGTGTAGGTCGTTGTAAAGACTTTTGCTTTCACTCTTGGGTGACACATGAAATCACCTCAGGCTTTCGAGCTGAGGAGTGACATGATCCAACTTGTGCTTTAAAGCAGCGGTCCCCACCCTTTTTGGCACCAGGGACCTGTTTCATGGAAGACAATTTTTCCGTGGATTTGGTGGGGGGGAAGGGGAATGGTTTTGGGATGATTCAAGTGCTTTATATTTATTATGCAAACCTCTCTGCTAATGATAATCTATATTTGCAGCCACTCCCCAGTGCTAGCATCACTGCCTCAGCTCCACCTCAGATCATCAGGCATTAGATTCTCATAGGGATCATGCAACCTAGATCCCTCACATGCGCGATTTACAGTAGGGTTTGTGGTTTACAGTAGGTTCACGCTCCTATTGTGAATCTAATGCTGCTGCTGGCTGATCTTCAATAGGGAGCAGCTGTAAATACAGATGAAGCTTTGTTTGCTGGCCCACGGCTGCTCACCTCCTGTTATGTGGCCTGGTTCCTAACAGGTCATGGACTGGTACCGGTCCATAGGCCAGGGATTGGGGACGGCAACTTTAAAGAAATCAGTGTGCTTACTTTCTTGAGAACAGACTGAGAGGGCAAGAGTATTAGCAGAGACCATCTAAGACAATTGTAATAATCCAGGCAAGAGAGGATGGATGCTTGGACCAGGAGTGTTAGAGGCAAGGTGGTGAGAAGTGTTTGAAGTCTGAGAGCGAAGGGGGTTTGCTGAGGTTTGGATGTGGGGTATGAGAGAAAACAGTCAAGGAAGACTCTGAGATGGAGAGGGTGGGGGGCAGAACAGGTTTTTTGGAGAAAATGAGTTCAGTTTTGAATATGTTTTTTTGAAATGGATGTCTATTAGACATTTGAATGGAGATGTAGAGTAGGGTTGGATATGTGAATTTAGGTTTTGGGGGCGAGCTAGAGGATGGAGATAAAGATTTAGGAGTCATTAACATATAGATGCTATTTAAACCCCAAAACTGAATTAGGTCACTGTGGGAATTAGGGAACTGTAGTTTAAAAAAGTGACAAGAACCAAAACCAGAGGCCCTCCCACTTTAAGAGATTGGGAAGAGGAGGCAGAACCAGAAAAGGAGAGTGAGTAAGTGCCACCTGCAAAGTAGGATGTGTTCCTGGTAGCCTTCCCTGAGAGTGTAGTGTCCTAGAAGTTGAGTGAAGAAAGTGTAGGAAGGAGGAGGGAGAGCTCAAGCCTGTGTAATACTGCTGATACGTGAAGTCAGATTGTTAAGAGCAATGCTGAAGAAGTGGTGAGTTGGAGAAGTTATAGTCATAGCAAAATGTATAATCCCATCCTTCCCCCTAGGTCTTTCCACTTGTGTAGCATTCTTTTTTTTTTTTTTTTTTTTTGAGACAGAGTCTCACTTTGTTGCCCAGGCTAGAGTGAGTGCCGTGGCGTCAGCCTAGCTCACAGCAACCTCAAACTCCTGGGCTCAAGCAATCCTGCTGCCTCAGCCTCCCAAGTAGCTGGGACTACAGGCATGCGCCACCATGCCCGGCTAATTTTTTCTCTATATATTAGTTGGCCAATTAATTTCTTTCTATTTATAGTAGAGATGGGGTCTCGCTCTTGCTCAGGCTGGTCTCGAACTCCTGAGCTCAAACGATCTACCCACCTTGGCCTCCCAGAGAGCTAGGATTACAGGCGTGAGCCCACTTGTGTAGCATTCTTATACAGCCCAGGGAGAGCTGGTATAATTGCCCTGAGAACTTTTGATCTGATAGTTGTACCTGTGTGCCCAACTTCTGTATTATCTATTCTGTGGTAGGCAGTATGCTAAGTGCTGGAGACACAGACATGCATGATAAACAGACCCCGCCTTTAAAGTACTCTAATGATAAGTGTCCTATAAAATGTGTACAGTTAAACCATCATTATTCATGAAGTATTTCATTTTTAAGGAAGGAAAGAGTTGTAATTTTAATTAATATAGTTCATAAAGAACTGCAAGCAATGAATAGAAACTTTCCACTTGTTTTCCAAAACTTAAAACAAAACAAAAAACAACTTTATTTATAGCTGGGCATGCTGGCACGTGCCTGTAGTCTCAGCTACCTGTGAGACTGAGGTGGGAGAATCACTTGAGCCCAGGAGTTTGAGTCCAGCCTGGGCAACATAGTGAGACCCTGTCTCAAAAAAGAAAAACCTACTTTTTTTAAATGATTACGTACTTTCTGATTACTTTTTTTCCTCATTGCTTAAAAAATAACTGTATGTATGAATGTACACACACACATATATTCACACACAGAAATGTACAGCCCAGAAATGAAATGCCCAGAATTTCATCTCCTGACGATTACTGTTGGTAATAGTTTATTATGTTCTTCTTTATTTTTTTTCCCATAAACCAACACTCCAGTGCATATTTACTGTAATGTACAGTTAAGTATGGTTTTCTGTCTTTATCATCAACTCTTTCGTTTTTGTATAATTTACTGGTTATTTTTTTCCTGTTGAATGATTTCAAAATTGATTCTTTACCTGTATATAACATATGTGAAGATCAAAAATAAAGAAATAGATTCTTCTTAATCTGCCTAGCCAATTTTAGTTGTAAGGAATGTCTTTTGCTTAAAATGTTGTGGGCACAGATTTTTGCACAAGTGACTTGATACACATAGAGTTGTTTGAATTTTATTTTGTGATCTATAATTGATTATTACATATATATTATGTCCTCCTTTTGTATCTTCATCTTTTTTTAACTAAAGTAGACAAAGTAATTGGAAGCTGGCTTTTTTATTGTAAATGAAATGGAATTTTGCATTTTAAGTACAAGGATAGATTCAGACTTCAGCATGAAAGTTTATTTTCTTAATTCATTGGCTTTTCCCTCTGCTTTCTGTGATACATATAAAAATAAACTTCTGAATGTACCAGAGCACATGGTAAATATAAATATTTGTTGGATAATTCAGTAATTTCTTCATCTTAGAATTCCTGTATCTAGGACAGAGTTCAGTGCATAGCTGTTACTCAAATTCTTGTGAATTATAGGTTATTATTATTATCCAAATAAACAGTTATTGAATACAGTGCCAAAAATCAGAGGTAGATCAGATCCAAAGAGGCCCAAGATAAAATCCCTGCCTTGAAGATACTTGTGGTCTACTTGGGGAGACAGAGCATAAAGATAAATAACCATGTGAGGTAGTGTACGAGCAGGGCCCACAACAGGTACCTCTTGCAGGAAGGGGCTCACGGGAAAGCCTGTGTGGAAAGGTGTGTATTGGGACAGGATGGTGGCTAAGTCATCCGGGTCACAGAGTCCCAGAGTTAAGAATTAGCCTTTCATTAAGTGGAGAGCCCAACTGCCCTTGTGTTCAGAGCAGTGTTTCAGGGAGATCAGTCTTATAATGGTGTTTGGGGATGAATTGGCTGAGTGGAAGCTGGAGGCTTGGACACCATTCAGGACCTGCTCCCTTGTTTTGTGCTTTAGAGAAGCGAGATGCTGCCACTGCTCTTGAGATGACGGTGAGGTTTGGTGGTGATTGCAGCTCCTCTCCTCTTCTTCCATATGCCTGCCCCTGTCCTGGGAATCTCTGAGGGAGCAGGGCCAGGTGTGTGCTACCTGCTCAAAATTGTCCATCCCTTCTTGCCACTTGCCTGTTTCGGTATTAGTCCCTTGGAATTAAAACACCAACTTCTCTCTCCTTTTCTCTTACCTTCTTCCCTGGGGCAACTCCAGGTTAATTCCTTATTGTACCTAACTTCCCTAAGGGAGTCTGGGGTGGAGAGTTTTCTTTGGTTCTGCTTTTGAAACCCAGTGAGGTGAGTTTGACCCACAGGGGGAATAAAGACCTAAATAAAAGGCTGCTGTGTTCTTCCAGAGGGGGTAGGAAAGTTAAAAAGAAAAGTTTCTTAATTTATTATCTAACCTCTTTATCTGTTGCTGTGATTATGGTTGTGGTGACTCCCTGGGAGGTAGGGCTGCAGGGTGTGGATTTAACAAGTTTAGGAGTGGCAGCTGGTGGAGGGGAAGGATTTGAAATTGCAAGGGCAGACCTGGAGTGGGAAGAGGAAGCAGTGAGGTGGGATTGGGGTGAGGTGGTGGGAGGGACAGGGGGAAGTTAAAAACTGCCTTAGGGTTAGGCTGGGGAAGAAGCCTTGGGGTGGCTTGAGGGGTGGGGTAGGGGTGTGGCTGTTTGCTGGGCTGGGATCTTGTGGACCGTCCTGTGACTGCTCCCTGATCCCTGCCTTTGGTTTTTCTCCCAGTTAGCATTTAACATCCCAGAGTTCTCTTACAGCTTAGGAGAAGAGAAACAAAAGTCTCCTTTTATTCTACATTCTACTCTCTACTTCCTTATTTTCATTCATTTTTCACTTTACTAACTTCTTTGAATCTTCGTTCATAACAGCTTTATTGAGATAAAATTCACATACTATACAATTGGCCTTGTTAGTACATAATTCAGTGTTTTTTAGTGTGATCTAAGGGTTGTGCAGCCATCTTAACTCTGTTTTTTTTGGTAGGTGCATCATGTTCCATTCATTCCCACCAGCAGAGTATGAAGGTTCTAATTTCTCTCCATACTTACCAATATTTGTTATTATTTGACTTTTTAAATAGTCATCCTCGTGGATGTGACATGGTATCTCATTGTGGTTTTCATTTGGATTTCTCTAATGGCTAATGATGTTGAACATCTTCTGATGTGTCATTTGTTTATCTTTGGAGAAATGTCTATTCAGATCCTTTGCCCATTTTAAAATTGAGTTGTATATCTTTTTATTATTGAGTTATAGAGTTCTTTGTGTATTCTAGATATAAGCCCCTTCTAAGAGATTTGTGTTTTAGATATTTTCTCCCATTGGAGAAAATTGGACAATATGAATTGTGAAACACTTTGCTTATGAAGTGAATTTAGGTTCTATTTGTTAAATGATAAAATTTAGATTTTCATATATAACTTAAAAATTCCCCATGCTGAGAGCATCAATTATAGTTACAAGTTATTTCACATTATAAATCTTGTTCTTAGGAAAAGAAGAAATATGAAACCCTGCAGAGGGAAGAGCCTGATGAAATTTTTCTTCCAAAAACCTCCAGAGAGCAGGAAATCTCTTCTCCAGCCTGTGAATTCAAAGGCGACCATCTGAAGGTGTTAACTCAGTCCCAGCTCCAAAATGAGGCCAGTGGACAAAATGAAAGTGACATGTTTGATGTACCACTCACCTCCTTAACTATAAGCAATGAGGGATCCCTGAGTAACCCAGAGTCCCTGAAGGAAAGGGGAGAACTTGGAACCTGTGTGGGGGACAGTGTAGTCAAGCTAAAGGTTGACCCTGGAGACAATGTTGGAACTACAGTAGAAACCCCCAAGAACCTTACAGAGGTAGAGGAAAATAAATTGGTGCAATGTGGACTTTCGGAAAGCATACTTCAATCTAGTTTTTCATATACTCAGCAGGAAATGGAAAACTTAGAAGTTAGAGAAACTCAAAATAGGAAAGAAGACAGACAAGCCCTGGGTTGTCCTTCAGAGGTGCTACAAAATGTTGGTTTGCTGAGCTCTTGTGAAGCCAAACATGTTTTAAAGCCACCTAGAGTGAAGAAACTATATCCCCAGTTGCCAGCGGACATTGCTGGGGAAGTACCATCTTTGGTGGCCGTGAAACCCTTGCTTCGTAGTGAGCGACTCTACCCAGAACTCCCATCTCAACCAGAACTAGTACCGTTTACTAAAGAACAGCTAAAAATCTTGGAGCCTGGTTCATGGCTGGAAAACATTGAGTCATATTTGGAAGAATTTGACAGCATGGCTCATCAGGACAGGCACGAATTTTATGAGTTGCTTTTGAACTACTCACGATGTCGGAAGCAACTGCTGCTGGCCGAAGCTGAGCTGCTCACTTTGACGTCTGATTGCCAGAATGCTAAAAGTCGGCTGTGGCACTTTAAGGAGGAACAAATATCTGTACAGGTATTTTGATCAGGAGCTGGAGAATTTGCAGTGGAGCTGCTATTCCAGTGGTGCTGTCCAGGTCTGGAGGCTGCTCCCTATGCCCACCCCGACCCTGTCTCAGCCAAGAGTAGTACAGTGCAGGGATCACAAAGTCAGATGCCTGCAGGGGCCTGATGTGTGACCTGGAGGAGTGAAGCAGGCTGAGTGGGATGGTGGCCACTGGGTGAGCTCGTGGTCTAGAGGACACAGCACACTTGAGTTCTAGTTGATTGTTGCTGTGAGGTTGGGATGGTCCAGCATGGCCACATCTTATGATTTTTCTGAGAAAAACTAGAAATCTGGATTTCTATGTGAGGGATTCTAATTTGTACATGTTGGCAACAAGTCGGGCACATACACACACAGTATAGGCCAAGCAAACCGTGTCTCCAGGTCAAATTCAGCCCATAGGCTGTTAGCTTATGATCTTGGACATAATACCACAAGCATCTAAGGGGTAGAGAGTGTCAGGGTTGAGAGGAGACGAGGAAACAGGTAAGGCTGTTAGTGTGACCCTATGGAGGCCAAGGTGACCATAAGAAAGCCATTTCATAGTGGATTGGGAGGTTATAACAAGGTGAGAAGACCATTCTTGACAGGTGTGGCAGTGAAGGGAAGCTGGAGAAGATATGGGGGGGGGGGGAGCATGTGATTCTCCCATCCTTAACCTTCATTTGTTGTGAGACCTGTGGATCTCAATAGATAGGAAGAGGCTATGGAGAAGGAACATTTGGAAATACTGTGTTGAAAAAGAGGGTAGAATCGAGAACACAGCTGGAGGAGTAGTGTTGGAAAAGAGAGGGGTTTCTCTCTTTTGAGCAGAACCACAAGGAATGATGAGGGTAGGTTCAGAGACATTTTGAGGTACCTTGAAGTGGAGGGGATGGTACATTGGCCTCAGTGTTCATGAGATAGAAAGTAAGAGCATCAGAGTCTTAGGGACAAGATCTATTATTTCCATGCACCTTTTCCCACTGACCACTTCTTACTCAGACCTTGTCTGATTTCGTGATGTGTTTGTAATTGGTGTTATACTCCATTGTACCTGATCATATATTTGGTGGTAATATTCTCTATGCAGCAGTATTGTCCCCTCACTATGATTACAAGCTCGTTGAAGATGGTACTGAAGTCTATATATCTTGTACCTCCTGCCTCATTACTGTAGATGCAAAGAGTAACTGGTTTCATATTTTTACCTTTTTGTCTACTGGTAGGGTATCTGTGCAGATCAAGTGAAAGTTTCCGGCTATCATCGCTACCAACGAGTAGAGATGAATGAGAATGCATTAGGGGAGCTAAAGAAGCTATTTGATGCCAAATCTGAGCACCTCCACCAGACCCTGGCCCTGCATTCTTACACTTCTGTGCTCTCGAGATTGCAAGTGGAGTCTTATATCTATGCGTTGCTCAATAGTTCGGCTGTTCTGAGATCTTTAGCAATTCATCAGCAAGGCCAAGGTGTGTAAGAAATGAAGAGCTCACTCTTGTGTTTTGAAATGAAAAAAATTGAGGGGTGTAGTCTGGTCAAATTGACTGTGTAGTAATTAGTCTTACACAGTACATTTGCACTTGCTGTTTTACCTTGCTTCCCCCAATGTAGCACTGAGATCTGTCCTAATGACATTTCTGAGGACCAGTGCTAGGTCTCCCTTCCCCCAGGGCTGTCATTCGCTGCTTCCCTAGGATTCCAAAAATCTTTCATTAATGTCCTTTGTTGTCCTAGTTTATGTGCTTTTTACCAAGTTGAATCCAGATGTAGTTTTTGATTATAAAACTTATAATCCAAATACTTTTTAATCCTTTGTCTTTTGTACTTTATTTTTGCTTGTCCAGTTTATTGGGCTATTTTGTTTAGTATCCCAGCAGAGGATCTATAATGTTCTGAATTTTTCATCTTGTTTTAGGTTTTAAGAAATTAGCCTTGGCTGGGCGCAGTGGCTCACGCCTGTAATCGTAGCACTCTGGGAGGCTGAGGCAGGAGGATAGCTTGAGCTTAGGAGTTCGAGACCAGCCTGAGTTAGAGTGAGACCCCTGTCTCTATTTTTTAAAAATAAAAATAAATTTAAAAAAATGAATAAAAAACAAATTAGCCTTTACTATTGATATATTAAGTATTAAATGTGCTTATTGAATTATGCAAATTTTTCTTTCCTGGGAGAGATTATTAGGATCCTTTAAAGTTCTGCATCCTCCACTTTGTTTTCTTAACTAATCAAAGAGCTTGGGGTAGGTCAGAGATCTGCTGATTTTCAAATAAAAGATAATGAATTACAGTGGAGTTGATTTTCCTTTGCTTTGAAATACTTCAAAGTTAAATACATTTTTGGTTTGTCTATTTAGTAGAAATTCAGATATTTTGATGTAACTTTTCTCCTTGTATTTTGATATGAACTATTTTAAAGGGTTTTTTGTTTAAGACATTAAGAATTCTCTCAAAAATACCATTTATGAGGGACTCATTTAATATTCTCTTTAATTTATAGCTTCTAAACAGACAGAAAGCATTCCCTCTGATCTGTGTCAGCTAAAGGAATGCATTAGTGTCTTATTCATGTTCACCAGGAGAGTTAATGAAGATACTCAGTTCCATGATGATATTCTTCTCTGGCTGCAGAAATTGGTAAGGGAACAGAAATAGACACGATGGTCTTTCTTTTATTTCCCTAATAATTTAAGAATTATCTATTTCAACATATGTTTTCTTCAACAGCTTCTTAGCTATTTCATTTAATGAGTTTATTAGTGACTTTGATCATGATAGATGGTAGTAAGGTGTTTATCTTATGTATTATTGAGCACAAAGTGCTTTTCTCTCTATTAAATATTATGTTAAATGAACTCCGACCTTCAACTTAGGAAGAAATGGAAATGCAGGCAGTATGCCAAATTGAAGGCTAGATATGTATTCAGAAATAGAGTCAGGTTGGCCATTCGTAATTTAAAAATCTTAAATCTGAAATGCTCCAAAATTCCAACTTTTTGAGCTCTTACATGACTCCACAAGTGGGAAATTTCACATGGAAGTGCTTAACATAAACTTTGTTTCATGCACAAAATGATCAAAAATATTGTATAGAATAGCCTTCAGGCTATGTGTATAAGTTGTATATGACACATAAATGGAAATTGTATTTAGACTTGAGTCCCATCTCGAAGATATGTCATTATGTATATGCAAATATTCCAACATCTGAAAAAATCCAAAATCTGAAACACTTCTGGTCCCATGTGTTTTAGATAAGGGATGTTCAATCTGTACCTGATCTAAAAATGTTCCATATGTCATTCTTTTTGTCATCTAATGTTTAATGTTACACTTAGTCATACTTAAAAGTTTTTTTTTTTTTTTTTTTTTTTTTTTTTTTAAAGAGAAAGAAGAAAAGTGGCAGGATTTGGAAAACTTAGGAAAAATGTTAGGTTTGGTGTGGGGGGTATTAGTTTATTTATTGGTTATGTTTCTCAATGGGGCTGCCTTGGGTGCTTTTCAAAAGTTGACACTAGAGTTCTTAAATAAGGGGTGATACTACCAGCATAGTTATTTGGACTTAAGAAACTATTATAAACTACTTGTATCTATTCACTTGTGGCCAGGAACATTAATGATGTCTAATTTGCCAGAAAACAAAAATTGGATTTGCAGGGAAACGTACAATGTTAATGTAGTACTCATAGAGTCATAGGCCTCTGTGGTAGAAACTAAACAGTATATCTTATATCTGGTTACACTAAAAGATTTTGTGTATTTAAACATTGGATAAATGAGGTTATTAGCCCCCTAGGTAAATTATCCTTTTTTTTTTAAAAAATAGTGAGACCATTTGTCCTTTATTTGTTTAGGTATCAGTATTACAAAGAGTTGGCTGTCCTGGAGATCACCTCTTCCTTTTAAACCATATTCTTCGATGCCCAGCTGGTGTTAGTAAATGGGCTGTTCCTTTCATCCAGGTATTATGAATGGTCTTCTGGTGGGTGGGGTAGAGGTTTTATTGGACAATTTCCTGAAGAAATGACTTTATGAAAAAAATAGGCAACTTAAAAAATATTGATATTTAAAATAAAATTCTTAAAATATATTGAGTGTATATTTGTAGGAGTTTCTATGCTGAACTTCTTAGGCCACCCATAATTGATGAAACTATGATAGAATTGCACACGTTCAGTTGTAGTCTGGCTTGGTAGGTTCAGTAGTATTTAATTCTATAAAATTTCTGTGCAGGAAGGCTCACCAGGACGTTTTTTTCTATAGTACTCAACACAGCTTCCTAAATTAATGCATCTCACACCACAGTTGGTACAGGCAAAAAGAGAAATCACATCTCAAACTTCTTTAATACTAGCAGAGATCTCAGGTCTGGGTGATCAACTCTCATATACTTACGAGGTGACTGCATGATCTATAGTTTCTCCTCTCTGTTGCTTGCCTTTGCTGCACTTTTTTACTTAGAGCAGCCACTCAGATGGGCAGGAGTTCCAAAATGTTTGCCAAGTTCAACTTCTCCACATTTCCTTTTCTTGAGTGTTTCTGTTGACAAGAAGTCTGAATCTTTTTAGGTGGAAGGCGGATTTTTTGTTTTGGTTTTGTTTCTCTTTGGGTTAAAGTTGCAGTAGTATCTTTCTTTCCATGTTGTTATAGGTAGCTGACATAAACTGCTCAGCTACCTCTACCCTTTGAGTACAGCTGACTCAGTGCTGCTAGGTAACCCGGCTGTGTCTCACTCATTTTGGTTAGGTGCCAATTTTAGCTTTGATCTCTTAACAGCAACTTTTAGAATGCTTGTGAACTAAGATAGTGGGTGCTTGGGTTATTGGTTTTCTATAATATGTTTTTTTCCTTTTCTGATTTCAGATCAAGGTGTTGAATAACCCATCAGGGGTCTTTCATTTTATGCAGTCCCTTGCCCTGCTGATGTCTCCTGTCAAGTAAGTGTGGATAGAGCTTTGTGAAATAGAAGTTTAAATCTTGATTTCTCTCAAGGCATTGACTTGCTAAACTCCCCAGATCCAAAGAACTACTCGGGGAAGTGTCAGAATTCTAGAATTTAGCATTGTAGATTTTCTTTGGGTTTGATACTTCTTCTAACTACATGTATATAAACAAATATTTTGGGGGGGTACCTGTTTTAGTGGATTTACCTCTCTTATCATATATGCCATTGTGAAAGGTGCCACAGGCACAAAAAGATGATCTGTTCCTTGAAAGAAGAGATGTAGTGCCAGAGGGAAAAAAGCACAAAGAGATTTAAGTGCTGAATTGTGAAGCTATGACAGATGCAATAAAAATGAAGAGAATAAAGAGTTGAGTGGAGTAGTTAGAGAAGGTTCCATGGTAGTTGAGCTGGTTTGAAGAATGGATTGGATTTCCAGAGGAGAGAAGGACTAGCAAGGGCATGTAGTTGGGAGAACAGTATGAGCAGAGACCCCAGAACAGGTTAGGATAGCTGCACAAAGGACAGATAGGGGATTAGCTTAGCTGGAGTGAAGAAGGCAAAGATGAATAACTAGGGAGAGTTGGATTATAGAAGGCCTTGAAATTAAGGTGGAGGAATCTAGCTTTGATATGGTCTGGACTTTGTAGCAATTGAGGATTTTAAAAACAGAAGTAAACGTTGTATTTAAGGAAGATTAGTATGAACTGGAGGCAGAAGAAGAGTATGCACATCTGCTTACTTGAATCGTTACAAATGTCCAGCTCTGGAACCCAACCCATCACCAAGAGGGGACATCCTTTTGGTGTAGAAAGAGGGATCTCTGTGCAGGTGACTCTGAGCAGTGTACCACTGGCTCTTTTGTTCTAGAAAGCCTATTTACCTCTGGCTTGAATTGGAGTAATTGTGGTGGGAAAGAGGAAGGGATGCTAAAGTTCATCTTTCCAGGAAAGGATGTAGTAGCTGATACAATAAAGCATGTGGGAAAACTATGAGTCAGATGTAGCTCTGGACTTCTGAGTCTGAGTGAATGAGAGGGTGTCGGCAGCCCTAACAGACTGAAAGGACAGATAGAAGAGCTGTTTTGTAAAGGAGGAAAATTTGAGGTCATTGATACATAGAAGTGGACACATACAAGTGACACAAGTGGACATCTGGAGTTCAGGACTGGAGCCTGTTGGGTTGAAAGGACAGCTTTAGAGCTACAGAACTGGAAGTCATTGAAGAAAGTTTCTGATTATGGGTAGGAGTGGGTGAATTTCAGGGTCAGGGCAGAGAGGAAGGAACAGAGGACAGAACTGGGTTGTGGTCTTAGAGGAAATTTTCCTGGTGACACCTGCTTATCAGATCCAGCCAACACCTTGTGAAAGCCTGGCTGGCAGGAATTCTCCCAGCTTCCTTCCCCTTACTGCCTGGATATGAGGGCTGCTTCTTCACATGGTAGATATGATTTGACTCACAGATGTTTTTGTATTTATATGTACTTTTTGCCCTAAACAAAAAAGCCTCTGCATTACCCTTTGTATTCAATAAGCCATGCTTGCTAAAGTCATCTCCCTGGTAACACTTTGTGAGCCTGGTTTGGGTTCAGGTATTGCATCTGTCCTTATGTGTTGAGCTTGTACTGTGTGCTGGGAACTGCTAGTATAATTGCTTTTCTGCAGTTCCCATTACTGAGTCAGACCGTTTGTAGTCTCTCCACCAAAATTAGTGAGGTTTTAGTATCCTTGATTTTTAACCAGTTTTTATTTACTAATTTAAACCATTTGAAGATTGGGTTGATGTCTGACTCTTCTATAGGGTGACTAGGTGATCCAGAATGCACTCATATAGGGCTTTCTGTGTGCATGTGATTGAGTCATTTCCCTTGTCTTTTAGAAATCGAGCTGAGTTTATGTGCCACATGAAGCCCAGCGAGCGGAAGCCATCTTCCTCGGGGCCTGGGTCTGGGACCTGGACACTAGTAGATGAGGGAGGAGAAGAGGTAACTTGACATGTCTGCATTATTTTGATTAATCATTTTTGAACTCTTCTTAAGTGCCAGGTATTGTTCTAAGCACCTTTCACATAGCATCTCATTTAATTCTCCCAACAACCCCATCAGGTAAGACTGTTGTGATCCCCTTTTACAGACGAGGAAACTGAGGTGCAGAGGGGGTTAAGTAATTTTATCCCAAATCATAGTGTCATTAAATGTGGAGCTTCCAGAGCCTGTGTTTTGGGCCAGTGTGCTGTGCTACCCTTCTCTAGAATATCCTTCTGTTCGGCTGGGACAGTTTGGCCGAAGTTAAATATAGCCATATTCTGTAAAATTTACATTAGGAGTTTCTTTCCTATGGTAACAAGTTTCTGGGCTTGGGGTTTCACCTACAGATGGTCTGAATAGCTGGAGCTTACCAAGTTTCTCCCTTTAACTCTTATAAACTACTTATCTAGAACTTCTCATTTGAAAGATAGAAGATGGTTTTCTATTTTTGCTGAGAATTTAATGATCAAAATCCAGCTTGTTGAGATAATACTTGTTAATTTTTCTTTCTACTGTAACTGTTTTTTCTCCAGCTAATTATGAGTGCTAGTCCTTTTTTCTGATCCAAATCTTGATTTCACGTTCTTATCCAGGATGGCCAGTGACTGGATTTATTAAAGTCCTTTTCTTTAAAAGGAGATGAAGGTGTGCAGCCGACATTTCTCAGAGTGACTGCCACGGCAGCTGTGGTAATGCTCTCTGTGGATTTCCCCCAGTGCTCATTCAGAGTTGAGGATCCCCCTTCACGGTCATTTTGCACTTACTGAGACTTGCAGGTGGTGAGGTGGTGATACATGATGTGGATATGCACACATGTTGGCTAGAGACTGAGCAGTTGTCCATAAGAGAAATTCTCAGGAGCTGGGACAAATTGATCTTCTAAATGTTGTAGTGGAGCAATATTTTTTCTTTTTTCAGAGTGCTCTTTCTCGAGGAAGAAGTCTTTTTTCTGGCAGGTTTTCTGCATTTATTCCCAGAGCTAGATAATGATGAGGGACCCTGCATTGGTGCTTGGCTTCTGGCTAGCACTCACTAAACGTTGGGTGAGTTTAGGTACTTGGGGAGTTGATGAGAAAATTGGGAGTGTTGTTGAATCAGAAGAGGCCGTGGGAAGGAAGGCACTCTGGATCATCCACATCAGTGGTTTCTCCACACTAGCTTATACTAGAGTCACCCGGGCAATGTGCAGACCTTGCCCAGGCCCCTACCCACACATCTAGGTGTTTCAGAGTCTCTTTGGTGATTCTAATGTACAGACAGAGTTGCAAAATACTGCTCTAAGTAGAGCTTCTGAGGCTCTTGTTTGTTAGCCATTTTAGATATATAGGAGGGTAAAAATGAGTAGCTTAAGGAAATTGTGAATGAAATGTATTGGTCCCTTGTTGAAATTGAGGTGATATATTCTTTAGGTTCTCAGGATCTTTTTATATCCTTCTTTTTTTTTTTTTTTTTTTTCCTGAGACAAGAGTCTCGCACTGTTGCCTCAGGTAGAGTGCAGTGGCGTCATCATCATTTACTGCAACCTCAAACTCCTGGGCTCAAGCAATGCTCCTGCCTCAGCCTCCCGAGTAGCTGAGACTACAGGCATGCACCACAATGACTGAATAATATTTCTATTTTTAGTAGAGATGGGGTCTCACTCTTACTCAGGCTGGTCTCAAACTCCTGAGGTCAAGCAATCTTTCTTCCTCAGCCTCCCAGAGTACTAGGATTACAGGTGCAAGCCACTGTGCCCAGCTCTTCCTTCCATTTTTAATGTAGTATATGTTAAGACATAAGTCAGCTTGCTTTCTAAGGTGACTTTAGTACTATGTGTCAAACAAAAAGACCCCCAAAATTTTTCCCTATATAATCTGTGGGTATGACCACTGTTACTTTTATCTTGCTTTCAACAGTGCTAATTGACAACAGAATTTCAGTCATCTGTAGCAACTGTTAATTGCTTCTTCAGTAGACTGTTGAATACTACAGTAGACCTTGATTTGGGGGTAAGAGAAGTGTAACTAAAATGACTTGGACTCTAGTAGATGGTTCTTTGAGTGATGTCAGAGCACTGAGCCCTATAGTAAGTCCTCACTGTAGAGGATTTCTTTTTTCCATTTTTGGGATGAAAATTTAATGAGACCAGTTTGAGTCACTGGTCATGGCCATGACTCAGACACATGTAAAATTGTGCTTATAATTTCAGGGGATTTGCTGGCTATATGTGGAACTGAAACTATAAATTTCAGTCCTGGAGAAAAAGTCCATGAAGACACATGAGGATGTCACATGTGTACCATTGAGACCTATGATAACTTAGCTTTCATAACTCTGGACCATAGTGTGATCTGATCAGATCTGCTGACGTGATTTTTCTATCTTTTCCCTTAGGATGAAGACCCTGAGACCAGTTGGATTCTCCTTAATGAGGATGACTTGGTTATCCTTTTATCACAGTTCCCATTTCATGAACTCTTTCAGCATCTTCTTGGGTTTAAAGCAAAAGGTAGACTAATTTCTTTTGTCATATGTAAAATGTAACAGTGGCAAGCTCCAACACAGGAACGGCTGCATCAAGTTTTTCTTCTTATACCCCCCCACCCCCCCACCCCCCCGCCCCCCGTCCCCCGCCCCGAGCATGGACACCTTGACTTCTTGTTTAGGCTGCTGATTCAGGTTTTCTTGTGCGTATTGTAGCATTCTTTTCTCCTATGCTTATTTCCCACTTTGTGCTTAAATTTGGGAAGGCTAGCTTGTGCATTGCCCAGTTTAATAAATTATTTTTAATTTTGCACTTTGTTTCAAGTTTTCCATTTCTCATTGATACAGGAGCCAGAGTAGTGGGATTGTTAATTCCTCTCCATCTTGGCTTTGGTTCCTCATTAAAGTATTTATACACCTGTATCTTTTAGGGTTTCTTCATAGTAATTATAACTTTTTCCTTTTATCTGATTAATTTCCAGGTGATTATTTACCTGAAACAACAAGACCTCAAGAGATGATGAAAATTTTTGCCTTTGCCAAC
The DNA here is from genome assembly GCA_008750895.1 of Mirza zaza. Taxonomy (NCBI): domain Eukaryota; kingdom Metazoa; phylum Chordata; class Mammalia; order Primates; family Cheirogaleidae; genus Mirza; species Mirza zaza. Next base: position 152,626 of record VSMD01128743.1, read on the forward strand.
TCATTGGTGGAACTTCTGGCCGTGGGGTTAGAAACCTTTAACAGAGCACGCTATCGGCAGTTTGTGAAGCGAATTGGTTATATGATCAGGTAATATTCCATGTCAGTGGCCATTCATTCTCTACCTCCTTGGTGGTTTCATTCTCACTCCAGACTTCGTAATGTTGGAGTGCTCGGGACTCAGTCCCTGGACCTCTTCTTTTTATCCACACTCGCTTCTTGGGATGCCATCCATTCTTATATCTTTAAATATCTAAATACCATTATTCTCACAGTTTTATTTCTAGCCCATACCTCTGTCATGAACTTGTATATTCAACTACCAACTTAGCACCTCCACGTGGATAACTCCCGAATGTTGTAATTTAATACTCCCAAAGCGAACTTATTCTCCTTACCTCTCAAACTGCTCCTCCCACTCACAGTTTTAGTGAGGGGCAACTCTTTTCTGTTTTAGTTGTTTAGGGCAAAATACCTGGTGGTATCCCTGAGCTTTTTCTTTCTTTTTTTTTTTATTTCGGCATATTATGGGGGTACAGATTTTAAGGTTTCAAGAAATCCCTTTCCCCCCCTCCCCCCACAAGTCTGAGTTTCCAGCATGACCATCCCCCAGATGGTGCACATCTCACTCATTATGTATATATATGAGCTTTTCTTTCTTTTACACCCCACATCTAGTCTAACTCAAAATTCTGTCGTTCTCTACCTTCAAAATACCATCTTTCATCAAATCTAAGATGCCACCAATTCTAAAGATAAATTTTATGTGCCACTGAAACAGAAAAACTGTTGTCAAATTATAATATATCATCACTATTAATGTACACTTTAATTGCAGAGTTGTTAGTGTGAAAGACGTGCATCCTTTTGGGTCAGTGAAACACGCTCTTTCCAGAATCCAGCCTCTTCTCACTACCTTCACTGCCTCCAGCCTAGTTCATTCACAACCTGTTGACTTATCTCCCTGCTTCTGGCCTTGCCCAGCCCCCACTCCTGGCATCAGTATATTCTTGCAACAGCCAGTGTCCCTGTGAATCATGAGTCAGCCCGTGTCACTCTCCGCTCAAGACCCTACTGTGCTCCCCATCTCACTCACAGTGGAAGCCCAAGTCCTCATGGTGGCCTGCAGGGCCCTTCACGATCTGGTTTCCTGCCGCTTTTCTGATTACCTCTTCAGCCAGTCTCCTGTCCCTTACTCTGCTTTTATGCACTGGCTTCCATGCTGTTCCTCAAACGTACCAAACATCCCATGGAGCCTTTGCACTGGCGGTTTCTTCTGTGTGGACACTCTTACCGTAGATATTCTTGTGACTAACTCCTCACCGTCTTCCAGACTTTAATGTCCCTCTTCAGTGGTGCTTCTCCTGCTCCCAGCCAACCTCCTTACCCCCGCCCACCCCTCCATTCCCAGACATACTTTATTCCCTCTTGCTTTTACTCAATGTCACTTACAACCATGTGACAGACTGTATATTTTATTTTTTTTATTGTCTGTTTGCCCTTCACTTAAATATAGGTTCCATAAAGGCAGAATTTTTAAATTTTTTCCATTGTATTGCTTTCAGTACCTGGAAGATAGAAGGTGCTCAGTAAATATGTGTTGAAGAAATTAATGCTTCAAATGTAGCATAAAGGTGCTGATATTGAATGAGTTTATGAAAGGTGCTATATTGTCCCTCCTCATGTTCAGGATGACCCTTGGCTATGTGAGTGACCACTGGGCACAGTATGTGAGTCATAACCGAGGCTCAGGATTGGCCCTGCAGCCCTACTCCATGGAGAAACTACAGATTGAATTTGATGAGCTGTTTTTGAGGGCTGTGCTGCATGTGCTGAAAGCCAAAAGGTAAGACATGGTGACATGGTGAGAAGTAACTCCCTGACTGGTAAGAAAGATTGAAGTGAAAGTCTTCTGAAATAGATCTCTTATGATAATGTCCTAGTGTATTTCATCTATTTCTTATCTAGGGAAAATTTGTGGGCCTTAGTTTCCTTATCTGTAGGACACCCCCTGTTGATGTACGTGATCGCTCTTTCAGGTTTCTTTCTGTCTTAAAATATGCCAATTTTGGTGTCTCAGTTTTTTGCCACCCTGAACTTTTGGGGCAGCCTTGAGCAAGGGAAAACAGGATGAATTCTATTACACCCCCAAGTGCAGTGCCTACAGCGAGGCACAGTAGGTGGTCAGCATGTGGTGCAGATGATTTGCTGACTTGATTGCTCAGGTTGTCTCACTGTAAGTGTTTTAAGGTCTAGGAATGTCGTGGGGCTCGGTCCCCTGTCTTGGCTGTGTAAATGGTGTCTTCTGATTATGCTGTCTGTGCTGGTGTTTACATCCTCGGGTACGTTTGAGGCATAGGCAGGGGAACAGCGGTGCACCCCATGCTGCTTTCCCTTGTCTCAGGCCAAGTGTAGGGGCAGGTTCTGTCACAGGATTGCACCCTCCACTAGGAGGTGGGGGCTGGCTTCCAACCCCACCCAGCTCTACTCACGAACTGCTAGCCCTCCCCAACTTTGCCTTCTCTTGAGCCAGCTGTCTATACTTCCTCTTGCTATGCGACTCAGCCTCAGTCCCTGATTTATGTGTGTCATATAGTGAATTTGTGTCCTGATCTGCTGTTTACTGTTACCCTGGGTAAGTCACTTGATTTTTATGGTCTTACTTTCTTCATTTACAAAATGGAGATGATGATAATGACTATCCCATTGATCTCATGGCTATATTAAGGGAGTGAATTGTGGTAAGGTGTGGAAACAATTTTTAAATCATAAAGGACTTTTGAAATGTAAGTAGTGGTGATTCTTGTGTGGTTTCAGATGTAGAATAGAATAACTTAGAGACTTAGAGAAAGATCTTAGCTAAGCATTAACCACTTTTAGGCACTCAGAAAGCATGGGTCTATCATAAATAGAACTTGGGCATAGAAATTTACCTTTAGATTACTTTTGTTACATGTACAGTATACATTTGGTGATCTCATGAGATGCACCAAATCCTGTGCAGGGTGGTGCCAGGGAGTTGGTGCAGTCGCACCTGCCCACTGAAGCTGCCGTGGTGCTTGGGAAGAGTCTCTGTCTCTGATCTCCTGTCACTTGTTCTCGTGCTTGCTTAGCCGAGTGGCAAAGCTTTCATTCTGGTTACTTACAGAGATAATTGTTTTACATTTTAAAATGTTGAGAGCTATATAATGTTGAGTAAAGTTTATTTCAGGAAATAAATTGTATGAGAACCAAATATTGAAAGCCATGAAATTTAAGTTTATTTAACACTCCAATGGAAATTTCAGTTAGTGGCTATCTCTTCAACCTAAAACAAAATCAAACCAAAAGACAGCAAAAACCCAAGGCAGGTTTCCTGCATGTCTGCCATGTAGGAATTTTGTAGCCTAAAATATACCCTGTCTTGTGACATTATTTATAAGGCCTCTACAATTCCCCTTCATTATTTTGGAGTTATAAAACAGCATCAGGTCCCATGTGAGGTGTTAGGATAATTAATTAATAAGACAGAAGCCTGGCCCTCCTAAACTTAGAGAAGTTTCTTTACCTCATGTTCAGAAGTTCTAGGTGGATTTTCCAGGGTTCAGGTCAATGTGGGTTTGGGCTACTAGTTGTCTGCTTAGATTCTTAGGTGTGGATTAGGCATACGCTATTCCTTTCTTTTTTCTTTTTTAATAAGCTTGGTTGGTTTGTAGTTGGTCCATTTGTAGTTGTGCCCCAAATATAGCAATAATTTTGAGTGGTTTCTTGTTTTTTTTTTTAAAAGATTTTTAAAAACTTGTGAAAAAATTCACATATAATTTTTTTCTAGCACATTAACTATCATACGAGTTGTATTTTACTCACCCTAGTTTTGAGCCTGGGGCCTCGTGAAGCATATGTAACTCATATGTCTCTTTACCTTGGGAGCTGCGTGAACTATTTTTCAAGTTGCATATAACTCACGTACAGAAAACAATAAAAAATAGCAAATTTTTCATTACATTAGAAAGAATTGTTTTGTTTTCAAAGTTTTTATTCTGTTTTCGTAATAAAACACTGGCTCCAAGGAAAAAAAATTTTTTTCTAATGTGGCAGTCTGTATGTTAATAAGCATCTATTGAATGCTGATTTGCTTTTGAGATATTGGTTTAGGTAGCAGATAATTAAACTACAAGGCTCTAGTTACAAATTGGTTTATATAAAGATGAACAAGATCTGGTGTCTGCTCTCAGATTGCTGGTAGGCTAGTAGGTTTACATCAATTACAGTAGCTCTAGATGTTTTTCACAGCATGGCTTAAGAATCACTTGAGTCTGAGTCACCATGGGTGACTGTACCAGGTGCAAATTCTTGGGCCCCAGCTGTGACCTACAAAAGCAGGATCTCTATAGGTGGGGCTGGGGAATCTACATTTTCTACAAAGTCTCCAGGTGATTTTTTTGCTACTGCAGTGTGGGAACCACTGATGGAAGGTATGATACTGCAAAAGTCAGGTATGGATGGAGTTCTATAATAGTGCCAAGGAAGAAATCACAGGAGGGCTTCACACATGGAGGGACATTGGCCTGGAGGTGTAGGGGATTCTCTTTAGGCTGGTTGGAATGCAAGAATATTCTCTATGAAAAGAAGGTTCTGGTTGGCAATACAGACCAGAGGTGTATTGTAGAAGCCTTTGAATGTGGGGCTGAGGAGTGTGAACTTCAGTGACCACTGAGGAGTCACTGGGTATCATCTATCCTGGAGGTATTTATGACCCAAAGCATGTGCAAATTTTGGTAGTGTCATTTAAGAATCTTTTTTTCTGTGAGAGCTGAAGGTTTGTGTACTTTCTTAGTGTGGCGAAGCTGACTAACAAATGAAATTATTTCTACTCTTTTAAAAAATGCAGACTTGGCATTTGGCTGTTTATGTCCGAAATGCCCTTCGGGACACTGTCGGTCCAAATGCTCTGGAAACTGTTCTACCTCATGCACCAGGTGGAGAGCGGGAACCTGCAGCAGCTCTGCTCCGTCCTCCAGCCCGCGCAGTGCAAGCAGCAGCTCCAAGGTACAGCCCTGCCCGAGTGGGCAGAGTCCAGCTCTCCCTGCCTTTGTGGGCTTCTCTCTTCATTGCGTCATTTTTACTTTTAGAGGGACCAGGAGAAAATGTTTTACTCTGTCCTCACGCGTAATGATTTTGAAGTTTGAGAGACTGATTTCTTGTTTTGATTTATTACATAGCAACTGACATATCTGAAATCCAAATTTGATTAGTCCTAAACGGTATCAATAAGTATAATATTCTGACTTTTAGAAAGTACTTTTTGCATGTGTGTGTGAAATTGTTCTGGTTTACAGTCGTATTAACAAATATGTAGTAATTGTCTAGAATTTGTTAAGATTTTGTGCCTGGTTGTTCCACTAATATCTTTTATTCCTGTTTTTTTTTTTAAAAGTTGTATTGTTTTATGAACTAGATAGGTACACTTTAAAAACTTAATGTTGGTGAAAACCTGGTAAGGTTTATTGTCATACCACCACTAAATTCCAGGGTATTTATTTATAACAAAATTATAAGGTTAAAAATGAAAAACATCAGACTATTTATTTATTTATTTATTTTTTGAGACAGAGTCTTGCTTTGTTGCCCAGGCTAGAGTGAGTGCCATGGCGTCAGCCTAGCTCACAGCAACCTCGAACTCCTGGGTTCAAGCAATCCTGCTGCCTCAGCCTCCCGAGTAGCTGGGACTACAGGCCACCATGCCTGGCTAATTTTTCTCTATATATTAGTTGGCCAATTAATTTCTTTCTATTTATAGTAGAGACGGGGTCTCGCTCTTGCTCAGGATGATTTCGAACTCCTGATCTCGAGCAATCCTCCCGCCTCGGCCTCCCAGAGTGCTGGGATTACAGGTGTGAGCCACCACGCCCGGCCAACATCAGACTATTTAATTGGACATATATTATAATGATTTTTAAGAATTACTCTATACATTTAAAAAAAATCTGATAGAAGATATACCAAAATACTAACAGGCTTTTAAAAAATACCAAAAGCTAATTCTGTTTTCCAAATTTTTAAATGTCTTTATTATTTAAAAGAAAACAATAAACTTCAGAAAAAAACTTTAAAAATTATTGAATCTCTGCTATTTGCAAGGTAGTCTCTGCAGACGTTCATGATTTGTTTTTTTCTTCTCTATTTCTTTTTTCCCCCTCTGGATTATTGATGTCTTCATTCTTCTGTTTCTGTTTTTTCTCTTTTTTTGGGTTCCACATGAATCCACTTTTGTCTCTTTCTGTTTTTCTTTTTTGTCCTTTTAGTGGTAGCGCTGGACCTTTTATGTTGTTCTGTTTCATAAAATGCTTCTCCACTGTTTTGGGGGGGAGCTGTTTTCATTAGACTATTGTCATGGCTGAACCTGGGCTTTGGGGTGAGCTAGGTGAGAGCACCTGCCAGCCATTGTCTGTTCCCTGGCTGCTAATTCTGTGGGTGAAATAGTTAACACGGAAAATAAACATTTCCTCTGGAAGTGCCTGCGATGGTTAGCAGCACTCCCTCATACAGTTTGGTCTTGGTTAGGTCTCCTTTGTAGTGTCATCTCCTTTCATCCAGTGCTTACTATCTGCCAGGCTCCTTATTAGCACCTGTGGCAGTTGTAGCTGTCAACAGATCAGCTCTGGAGTGGATGTGGTTCCAAACTCGAAGAGGTAGTACCAGCCTTGCCTCACCCTGGAGTTTTGGATCTTGCTGCTGGAAGTTTTCTCTCTGGCTTCCAGGCACCCAGAGCATTTTTTTTTTTTTTTAATCTCTCTTAAGACCTGTATCATTTGACCCAGGAGTTACTGCGGCAAGGTAGAGAAGTTTCATCTGCCTTATCAGGTTCTAACCTTGAGAGTCAGGTCTTTGTAATATTTACTCCTCCTTAAATTCGCTGTATTTTCATCTTCTCATTTGCCTAATCTTTTGTATACCCAATTTTGTTGGGAGGCTTGATTTTTACTGTTTGTGGAAGAATAAGACTTTTTATTTTACTTTCCTAACATGTTCTATATTTAACAAATGCCAGAAGTTCATTGTTTTATAGCCAGTTTTTATTTATCTGTGGTAATGGGGACAGGGTGATGTTATAACCACAGTTTCCAAAGAACAAATTTTAACTAATTTTAACATTACCTAACAAGCAGACTTCTCAGCAGTACTTGTTAATAATTGGCCTGCTTTAATTTGGATTCTTTTGTTTGTTTCTAGTATGATAAATCTTCTAACTACTAGTAGAGTATAATTATAAATTTAATGATAAATAGAAATGAGTTTATCTTGTTTGTCTTTCAAGTTAATGTTTTAAAAGCTAATTAGAAAGTTGTCTTTTTCATTGTTCTTTTTACAGAATTCTTTAAAATGTAGGACCTCTCCCTTGATATGAAGCTTAAACATTGTCAGTTAGAATGAGAATTTTGATTCTTATTATTCTGGGAATGCTCTGTATGATAATTTCCATTATAAACCCGGCTTAGGATGGGAAATGAATATTGGTTTGGTGAGTGCCCCGTACATAGAGTTGTTTGGAAAATGCATGAAATTTGGTGAACTACCTTTGATTTCTTAAATGTGTAAATATGAAAAGAATTATTGGCTTGTTGCCTTCTTACTCAGAAAAGTTCCATTGGGGATGTATTTTTCAGATAGGCTTTGTTTCCCCTTCCTTCTATATAACTTTGCAACATCTAGTTTTCTGTCCTGTATTGCAGAATTCTTTGTGGTGACAAAGTGTAATATTGCTTACATGGCATCTTCAGAGAAATAGGCAAAATATATTATACATATAACATTTATTACATTCATCAATATTTCAGTCATGGTTATAACTATTGTTCTGCCCCCAGTTTTTCTTTATAAGCAAATCTCTTTTGTTTGGAATGCCATGCTTGTGCCAAGGAGTTTTGCTAGTCTTTGTGGTTTTCATTAGTAAGGTCTTCATTCATCTGGCTGACAGTTCACCAAGTAGCTTCAGATGTACTCTTGAAAATGGCAGTACTGCTTTTGAAGGTGACTCTCATAGTGGTGGCAGTAGTGCCTTGCAGTTAGCAAAGTATTTCACCAGTGCCACATCATTTAATCTTCTAATTAAGTAACCTTTTGAAACAGAGGAGGAAACCAAGGCTTAGAGATGTTAACTGTCTCCTCTAAGAGTACATTTTATTTAGAGTTTGTTGGAATTTCAGAGGCTATCTGGGCCAGCCTTTTTCCTGATGCCTGTGGAAATCCGTTTAGGAACAAAGACCTTTCGTATGTTTAAATATTTCTAAACATCTCTTAATTTTATATCTTCTTTCTCTGGAAAAGGTACTAAAATATATTAATAGGTTAAAATTTATTCTTTCCCCACTTTAATTTTCCCCCACATAAACCTGCAGACCCAGAACATTTTGCCAACTTTGAGAAGTGCCTTTCTTCCATGAATAGCTCTGAAGAGATTTGCCTTCTGACTACCTTTGCTCAGATGGCTCAGGCCAGAAGAACTGACATGGATGAGGACTTCATAAAAATTATTGTTCTGGAAATATATGAGGTTAGAATATGAAGTTTTATAAATCAATTAAAAAATGTTTTCTTTTGGGTTGTCCATACGTTGGTTCTTTTGGGATTGCTTTTTAACAAATGTGGCTGATTGAGCTACTTGTCTGCACTTATGGAAGGGGATAGAGGATCCAAGGAACATTATTTTGCTGTAGGGAATATTGAAAATGTGAATTATACCCCTACCATTTCATACTATTGTATTTTGACATTTGATGGGTGAATGTTGGGGAGGAAGAGACAATGTAGCACAGTATGACACTTGTAGATTCTATACTGTCTGTCCTGACACTTGTGGTTTTTGTACTGTGTTTACTTCACTCCCTAGCCCAAACTCTACTCTTGCCAGGAACCTGGAAACTTAGCTTCCAAGCCAATTTAAATGAGGTGGTAGAAAGAATATTGAACCTAGAGTTAGAAGACCTGAGTTTTGTTTTAACTTTGCTATTAATTGCCCATCTCACATCAGAAAAGATAATTTACTACCCTGGTGCTTCATTTTGCTCATTTGTCAAATGACAGGCTGGGTGAGATCCTTGCTTTCTTTACTTTTTCGCTGAGCTACCCCTAACAGGATGAGAATGAACTTTGGACCCCTCAGTGTCTGGGGACTAGCTTGAAATGGCTACCAAAACTTTCATTGGAGTTTTATGTATATTTAAAAAACATGCACATTTTACATTTATCTGTTTATCTTCACACAAAATATCTACTCCAAAGTTTTCAGTTATACTCTAGTAAAATTACGTTTGAAGAAGATTCTCCGAGTTTTATTATCTTCCCCCAATAATCCAGTTTGCAAATGACAGCAGACTTGGGTAATCTAAAGTTCTTTCCAGGATCAAATACTCAATTCAGCTGTTCCTGTACTGATACTTGGTAACCATTGTGAGGTTAACGCCCTGATGGATTGGAATTCATACTATCTTCATGGTCTGAAAAACTTGGGGATGTATCTTCACATACACTAGATGACATTCTCAAGATTATTGCTACAGTAATATTTGTGTTCTTGAATAGTGTTTCCAGTGTTTTGACACTGGCAGGAGTGGGTCACAGTAAAAATTACATTCTGTATTACATTCTGATCCTCTGTGCGTATGTAATTGAAGCAGTATTTAATCTTCTGTGATGTAGTCTTAAATTTTCTATTCTGTTTTATTCTTTCTGCTTTTCTGTCTATTCTATTGTATTAAGAAATGCCAAACATTGGCATTAATGGATTGTAACCTGTAGTTTGAAAGACATTGTTCAAAAGGAGTTGGTAGATATTGGTATTTTAGAAGCTCTTGTAGTTAGGGATCTTAGACAAGTTTTGAAACTGAAAGGACTGCTTTATTGCTACTGACTACTTTGGGATATACTTTTTGAATCTGCACTTGAAGTCATTATTATAAATAGTTGCCATTCCCTTCCTCTCCTCTCACCTTCCAGTCTTAGGGTAAACAAGTTTGCTGTATGAAGTTCTGACATTTTTTTGAACATGGTGTGAACTAAGGCTCAATGTAAGATTCTTTCTGCTTTACTTGGAAAAAACTACATAAATCTATTTTGATTGCTAATTAATACTAAAAGTGCCATCTCCTCCCACCCCCATTTAGGTATCTTATGTCACCTTGTCCACCAGAGAGACTTTTTCAAAGGTTGGTCGAGAGCTTTTAGGGGCCATTACAGCTGTTCACCCTGAGATCATTTCTGTCCTTTTGGATAGAGTTCAAGAGACCCTTGACCAAGTTGGAATGGTAAGAGCACTGATTTTGATGGTTTTTTTTTTTTAAAAAAAATCCTGAAGGAGTGGAACATGGCTAAAATAGGACGGTTGTCGGGAATGATTGTGTCTCTCAAGGGCACAGCAGGGTGAAGGGGACTAACATTTACTGTGTTGCCAGGCTCTGAGCCACTCACCACGCCAGTGTGGGATTAGCTGCCGCTTATAAAGAGCTGTGATTGTTTCTGTCAAATCTCAAAGCTGACTTTCCAAACTCCTTCAGTAACAAGTTTTTGCTTTGTTACAGCCTGTAGTTAATTAAGAATTTTTATTTCACAATTTGTTTGGCTTTCATAATTCTTATGTTTCATACTTGGAAGAAACAGCTGTGACTAAAAAAGAAGGCCCTATTTAAAATCAGTCAACAGCAAAATTAAAAGTACATAGTAAGTTAAGTTGAACAAGATAGCAGTTGCAGTTTATTTCTGTCATTTGTGATAATCCCTTTTGCAATCTTCATGTAGTTGGTTTTTTTTTTTTTTTTTTTGAGACAGAGTCTTGCTCTGTTGCCCTGGGTAGAGTGCAGTGGCATCAGCCTAGCTCACTGTGACCTCAAACTCCTGGGCTCAAGCCATTTTCCTGCCTCTTCCACCTCTACTCTTGGTTTATACATGGGGTTCCATTGTGCTCTGTGAACTTGCTGAGGATTTCAGAGGTACTTGTTCAAGCCCTCATGCCTTTACATGAATATGATGGCTTTGAAGATTTTCAAAATGACCTTGGGCTAGTCTGGAATCAGTCTGTAGCTCCAGAATCTGGGAATGAGCTATGATAGGGGCCCTGAACTTTCAGTGATGTACTTGGAATGTATGTGAAGATAACTTCCTGTTCTAAAGGCCCAGCCTGAGAGGGCACATCCTGTGTGGGGATTGCTCTGGATTAGGGTAGCTGCTTATAAGGACAGAGCCTTTTGGGAGTTCACAAAGTATAGAACTCAGAGGTATATTTGATGACAACCTGCAAATTGATGTCATATTTTCCTTTTGGCCTATTTTATAATTTGAAAAATTGGCTCACTTCAGAGGACACTGTCTACTTTTGTTAGTGAAATCCATGTGTATTCCCTATGACCTCTTCAAGTAAGATTAGTGATCTCTTGAATTTCAGTGAAAGCGTAGATATATTTTAAAATATATTATTTAAATCCTATTTTGTTCAGAATTTTTATAAGGATTCTTAAATGTATTCTTCCTTTCTAATCCTTATACCATTAATTTATTTTTCTTGCCTTATTGCATTGACTTTAGGATCTTTATTATAATAGAATATTATAGATATATTATATTTATATCTATTATATATAATAGAATATTATATTATTTAGAATATTATACTAAATAGAAGTATAATAGTGAGATTGGATGCTCTGACCTCATTCCCTATCATAGGGGAAAGGGTTTAAAAGTTCACTGTTAAGTATAATGTTAGTTGTAGGTTTTCATTCATGCTCTGTATTAGGCTGAGGAAGCTTCTAGTTCCAGTTTGCTGAGATGGGTTTTTTTTTTTTTTTTTATGAGTGGGTATTCAAGTGTTTTTCGTGGATCCATTGAGGTGATCTTATGATTTTTCTCCTTTTTTCTGTTAAAAGTGGTAAATTACATTGACTGATTTTCAAATGTTGAATCATTGTTTCTTTCTGGAATAAAAACCACTTGATCATCATGTTATCCTTTTCAGGTATTTCTAGTTTCAATTTGATAGTACTTGGTGGAGGATTTTTGTATATATTCATGAGGGTTATTGATCTATCATTTTATTGTCTTGTTATGTCTTTATTAGGATTTAGTTTTAGGATCATTTTAACCTTATAACATGAGTTGGGAAACATTCCCTCCTCTTTCTTGTTTTTTGAAAGAGTTTTTGCAAAATTGCTATTAATTCTTTTTCAAGATTGCTATTAATTGTTTTTTAAATATTTGATGGAATTTACTAGTGAAATCATCTGGGCCTGGAGTTTTCTTTGTGGAAAATCTTTTGATAACAAATTGAATTTCTTTAACAGATATGGGACTATTCAGATTTTTTTTTTTCTTTAGTCAGTTTTGGTAAGTTATGTTTTTAAAGGAATTTTCCCATTTCATCTAACTGGTTGAATAGAGTTGTTTGTAATATTCCCTTGTATACCTTTTAATGTCTCCAGGGCTTTTTCTATGATAGCCCCATCTACTCCTTGTCCCCACCCCCAGGTTGCTTTGAGCCAATAGAAATATCTTCTTAAATGCCATGGAAGAAATAATTATTTAAAGTGCTAATTTTTTGGAAAGTAAATGTCCCCTGATTTATCAGGACTTTAAATTTGTATCTTACTATGATGGTTTACCTAAACTGAAGGACACCAATTTACATATTAAAAAGAAGACTGGTCTTTACAAAGGATTGCAAAATGTGCTTCTGATATGCATACACCCATTTGATTTGATTGTCCATGATTTCCATTTTGCTTGCTAAAAATAAAACCTATTTCCTTTTGGAGAAAAATTTTTGCAAGCATTTTTATACTCTAGTATTGTAATATAGGATTGTCTCTAAGTCTTGATTTTAATTATTATTGTTTTCTTTTTAATAAGGTTTCTCTATACTTGTTTAAAGAACTGCCTTTGTATCTTTGGCGACCTTCTGCCTCTGAGATAGCTGTGATTCGGGATTGGTTATTGAATTACAACCTGACAGTGGTGAAGAACAAACTGGCCTGTGTTATTCTAGAAGGACTGAATTGGGGATTTTCTGAACAGGTATGTGTAAAATCCATTCCTTAGAGACTAGAGGTTCTACATGCATCAGAACATTTCTAAGTATCATTTGCAAGGTCTGCAAATTCTTTTAGCTGTGTCAGAGTTTAGGATCTTCTTTCTAATTCTATTTTGCAGAGTGAGTCACCACTAAATGAAGATAAATTGTCCCATATTGAAAATTCTGTGCTTTTTCCTTAGGTGACTTGTGTCTGTTGTTTTATCTCTGGCTAGTTACTGTAGTTCCTCCTAACTGCCTCTGGTCCCTGTTCCTCATGTAATTTGTCATGCCAGAGTTGTCTTCTGAAACACTGGGCATTGGTTAAGAGACTGCGCTCTGAGCCAGGCTGCCTAGGTTCTATCCCAACTCTGTCCTCTCCTGGCTGTGTGACCCTGTGCACGTTTCCCAGACTCCCCGGGCCTTGGTTGCTCATTTGTAATTTGATATTAATAGACATATACTTGATAGGGTTGTTGAAAGGATTCAACAAATTAGGACACATGAAACATTTAGGACAGTTCTTGGCATACATTAAGTACTTGGTGTAGTTATTATTAATAATAGTTTATTATTAAGGGTTTGCTAGAGAGCTGCATGAAAGTCTCCTCAGTCCTTTGTTAGAGTTAGGAAGCCTAACTCTCTTCCTGAGAGAGTGAAGGAATGTATTTCTTCAGGCTGCAAAGGAAAATGGTGTGGGAAATTTGATAGGCACCTTCAGATTCAGGAGGAATATTTTACTTGTGTTGCTGAGTATCTTATTTATTTGATGATAGAACAAGAAAAGGGAATGTAGACTTAATTTATTAACTATTAAATATCTTCCCATTTAGTACTAATTAAGCATCTTCCTGGTTAGTGACAATGCCCTGTACTTTTAACCTAAAGTCTTTGTAGAGATTCTTGGGTGTGATAGGGGATTACCTTTAAAGATACTCTTTTTTGGCAAAAGTGGGAGATGACTCAGGTTCAAACTTATCTAGGTGCAGTGTAATGGCTCTTTAAAGATTTCATTTTTTTTCTATCATTTTATAACTTCACTGTTAGGGGATGTGATTTTTGGAACATTTAGCTTCTGTGTCAAGGATCCTTCTTTACTATTCTGCCAAATATTTTGATTTAAAGGTACAAAGAAACCCCCACAAACAAAAAACCCAAGATGATATATTTATGATTATTTTTCTCTTTAAAAGGGTACCTTGCATCTGGATCAAGCAGTCCATGCTGAAGTGGCTTTAATGGTTCTTGAAGGTTATCAGAAGTACCTTGCACAGAAGCCGTACGCTGGGCTTCTTTCTGAAAGTATGAAGCAGGTATTTCCTTCTCTTCTGCATTGAGAACATGAATCTTTATTTATAAATTACCTGGGCAGATAAAGTATGGACTCTTAGATATCCTAAGAACATTTCTGTCAACTTAAGATATTAAAATCAGGTCCATGATTGGATAAAGATTTTTATTTAAAAGGTAGCCTTTATATAACCATTTTAATGTTATAGAATTTGTGTTGAGCTACAGTGGTGTGCTAGAGCTCGCTTGTACTGGCTTGGGAGAACTAACTGTTAAATTTTCAGGAACTTTGCAAGGCAGATTGTTAAACTGTCAGAAGCTTGAAATTGGCCATGGTGGGAGTTTTTACACCACCAAAACTGGCAAATGCTGTAAACAAGACTCCTCACCCTAATTGTTCAACTTATTTCCTAGCATGCCATTTGTTGAGTATCAAGTTTTACGTTACTTTTACTTGAGCTGACTGAGGTTAGTTTAACAAAGTGACTAGCAAGTGGTCAGTTGTGAGTGAGAAATTGCTTTAATGCAGTGCAGCAAAGATCAATTGAAGACCAGTAGGTAGTATGTTCTTTTCTCTTGAGGGTATTGTTGATCACAAAAGGAAATAGGTGGATGAGCTTACTGATTTAATTTGTGTGTAACTAATGTGGCTTAAAATAAATAATTGTTTTAGGTTTCATATTTGGCCAGTATTGTTCGATATGGAGAGACACCTGAGACCTCATTTAACCAATGGGCCTGGAATTTGATCTTGAGGTTAAAACTGCACAAAAATGATTATGGAATACAGCGGAGTTGTCCAACTGTTCCCTTCTCCAGCACTGTGCCTGACATGACAGAGTCACCCACGTTTCATCCTCTCTTGAAGGCTGTGAAAGCGGGCATGCCCATTGGCTGTTATCTAGCCTTATCTATGACAGCTGTGGGCCACAGGTACAGTGTTCAGGGCTGAACCTCTAGGGTTGCTGAACCTTATAGATGGTAGTTCTAGAATCTCATCCTTTCACATCCCAAGTTCTGGGGCCTCCATCAAACCTATTGAGTGGTAATTAGGGCCAATAATAAGCCTCGATTACTAGCTTATCAAGGGGAAATGCTGCCCAGATTCACATACGAGATTTGTGCCAGCAAATCACCTTATTACATTATGAAGGGAGTTATACCTGTCACTCAAAGTGAAATGTTCATGTCAGCAGTAGATTCGTACTCTCTTCCTGAAGACTAATATCAAATAAAAATAATTGATCACTTGTAGTGAATTTTTTAAAAAAGTGGTGGCAGCCCAACTCAAGTTGCAAACTAAAGGTTTTGGCCTGTCTAGGAGAATGAAATGCCTGATCAGGTCACATGCCTGTTTGGTAGGAGCCCATAGCTGTCTGTATTTCTTCCATTGGGGCATTTATCACAGTATATTGAAGTTATCTATTTGTTTAATCTTCTCAGGGATCCAGTTACATGTAACTTCTATGAGGTTGATACCTAGGAATGGTATTTATCTTGTGTTATCATTTTATCCCGAACAATGAAGACTATATCTGGTACATTTAATAATTGAATGCATGAATAAATTTCTCAGTTGGTTAAAGATACTTTTCTTTAAAGATCCCTTTCTTCTGAAGCATTAATTTTTTTCTAGCCAGTCCATTTTCTAAAGCCTCTTTAACCTGTGCTTTTGGTTCTTGTGTTTTAGACTTAACTGTCACACATTTTTAGCATCATTTTGACATCTTGTTCTTAATTATGTATAATTTCAGTGGGATGCCAATTGTCCTATCAGCTGTAGTGTTCAGCCTTGTGCTAGGAAGGAAGAGAGACACAGATTTATTAGTTGTCCTCTGGTTGTTGATAACTTAAAATAGTCTTATGAATGGGCTTGGGGTTGGGGATGGAGCAGGCAGGGATATACATTGTATGTGAATATAACATTGTAGACAGTACAGAGAACAGTAGTCAGAAAATCAGCCAGAATCATTCCCACCCTAAAAAATTGCTATTTTTTTCCTATTTATTTTTATCCAGGATTTTTCCTTTGACCTTTTTTAGAGTTATAATGTATATATAATTTTATATCCTTTGTTTTTTACTTCAACATTATAAATACATCCCTTGTGGCATAACCTTTGCACTATTACTTTTCTCTTTTGAAATGATTTTCCCCACTAGAATTAAAGCATATAACCAAATTGCAGAATTAGGAAAATGGAGAAAAAGCCATTCATGTCTACCACACCAATACAGTGAACATTTTGTTGTGACGTTGTCCCTGTGTTTTCCACCCTGTAAATAACTTTACTAGTAGTTGTAATCTTGAGTATAAAATTTTGTGGGTTTTTTTCCCCCCAGTATCATTATAGTGGAAGTATTTTTCCTCATTGCCCTTGGTCATCATGTATATTAATAAATGATGCAATAAAATTCCCATTGAATTGGTTTTTCTAAAATTTACTTAAATCATTTTCTGCCTGAGTTGTATAAATAAGTCTGAAAAGAACATCTTTGCATGGATCATCTTTTATATTTTTTCCCATATTTGGGATTATTTCTTAAGGATAGATTCTCTGAAGTGAGTCAAAGAATAAGAAAATTTTTATGCCAAATTGGTTTTAGAAGAATTTTGCAATTTATACAGGTTGTGTATCCCTGATCTGAAAATCCGAAATTCAGAATGCTCCAAAATCTGAAGCTTTTTTGTCCACTGACCTGACGCTGAAAGGAAATGTTCATCAGAGCATTTTGGATTTTGGGTTTTTGGATTAAAGATCCGAAATTTGAAACAGTTTTGGTCTCAAGCATTTCAGAAAAGGGATACTCAGCCTGTACTGACAGGGCTTACTTTTAGATTGGGCTCACTTTTGAATCTTCTCTTTACTGTAATACCTTGTGTGAATATCCAGAGAAGGAGAGACCCCCATGGCTCTCAGAAGCTCTGTTGGAGAAACAAAATGTGGTAGTGGTAGCACTCTGGATTAGAAATTTGCAAGGCTGGGTTCTCCTTTTGAACGTATCTACTCTAGGAAATTATGTGAATTTGGGCATGATACTTCACCTTCCTCATTTACAAAATGAAAATATACATGAACTTTTAAGTTCTTTTGTAACTTCAGAGTTCTGGTTCTAGTATTTCTGTGTGAAGACTGGGTATAAAAAATATGTTGGAAACCTGAGATAATCCAGCTATTGTAGACTGGTAATTGCTCATTGGATGAATATAATTTTATGAACTGGCTTCCTTTTATGCTTATTGCCTTTTTCTTCCTCTGTAGCATTGAGAAGTTCTGTGCAGAAGGCATCTCATTGTTGGGAATTCTGGTCCAGTCAAGGCATTTGAGAACAGTGGTCCATGTCCTGGATAAGATCCTACCTTTGTTCTACCCTTGCCAGTATTATCTTCTAAAGAATGAGCAGTAAGTATGTTCCATCCATTCTTTAGAAACAGCCTAGTGAATATAAATGACTGTGTCTTCTGGTTTCTAAAGTAAAATAAAGGGAATGATATTTCAATAGTGTACTTTTTTATGGGGCAGAAAACTTTTCACCCCATTTTACAGTGCAGGTTGAGGAACTGTGATTCTAATTATGATTCTGTTTTTATTATCATGAAAGATCTTTTCCTTTTCATTTAACTTGGATTGCTAATTATAGCATATTAGTGTTTAAAAGAGCAATTGTTTTTGTGATATTCTGGAAATAGTGCTGCTGACATTGAGCAGCAATGACTTTGCCATTTGGAACAATAGCAGAACACATTGTTTTTAGTTTTGTACAGTAGGCATAGTGCAGTGTTGCAAACAGATACATATGAAGGTGGGAAAAGAGCTACCTCTCTGGGGAGTGGGGAGATGAGCATCTGGCTGGGGCCTCTTGAAGAGTGATGAAAAGGAGGTGTGGCCCTATGTGGAGGAGCCCTGCATGGTGGGGGACAGGTACATCCAAGGACCCAGGGGGAACATCGTGATTTTCTTATTGTATGTCTCATGCTTGCTAATGATGAGAATCACCTAAACGAGCTTATTAAATATAGATTTCCAGGCTCCTCTCCTGGAGGCTTTACTTTGGAAATGGGTTAGGGTCCAGGAACCTCTGTATTTTATTTATTTTTAAAATTAGCTCGCTGGGCACTAAGCAAGCATGGGAACTGGATGATTTGGAAAACGTCTCTGCTTTGTTTAGCAGAGGTAGGAGCATGGAGGGGATGGTGGTGCTGTTGGGTGTTTTTCCTCTCATGCTCTTTAACTTGCATGTGTTTGTGTATCTTGGATTGTTATACTTGGTTCATTACACTTCTGCAACTAGGAGAATTCCTTTTAACCCACATTAAGTTTGAAAACTTTATTTTTTGAAATTTCTGAAGACTTATTAGAATCCCTAAACAGTACTTTAGTCTAAAAATGGGACCAATTTAATATTTTTCTATCTCCTTGTAAGTAAATAGCCACTGGAAATTCTGTTGACTCCTGACGGGAAGGTAAAGTGTCATCCTGTGTGCTTGGCAGGTTTTTGTCTCACCTCCTCCTGTTCCTACACTTGGACAGTGGTGTGCCTCAGGGTGTCACGCAGCAGGTTACCCACAAGGTGGCGCAACATCTGACGGGGGCCAGCCATGGGGACAACGTGAAGCTTCTTAACAGCATGATCCAGGTAAGGGCCCTTCCCAGCCTCTAAATAGACAGTTGCCTATCATCCCAACCAAAAACCTCTAGTGTTAACATAGTTATGATTTGGTTCATTCAGATCACTTGGTTTATTGCTTTAGGCCAAGAAGGTCAACAGATTTGGGCTTTGTAGGGGAGGTCGATTTTGTTTGGCTGGAGTTTTAAAAATGAGAGGCTGATTATTACCTTTCACATCACCTGAGCCTTTTCTCCGCAGGCACACATATCTGTAAGCACTCAGCCCAACAAGGTGGGTCCTGTTGCTGTGTTGGAGTTCTGGGTTCAGGCTCTCATAAGCCAACGTCTTTGGTACCGAGAGCAACCTATCCTCTTCCTCATGGACCACTTGTGTAAAACAGCTTTTCAGCTGATGCAGGAAGACTGTGTGCAGAAACTACTCTACCAGCAGCATAAGGTAAAAAACCTGTTAGAATATTTATCTTTCATTCATTGGCCAGATAGTAGCTTTCTAAAAATGTTCCCCCAAAAGCACAATTCTCAGTAATATTCTGTGGCAACTACATTTTTAAGCTTTGCCATAATGGT
This sequence comes from Mirza zaza, assembly GCA_008750895.1. Taxonomy (NCBI): domain Eukaryota; kingdom Metazoa; phylum Chordata; class Mammalia; order Primates; family Cheirogaleidae; genus Mirza; species Mirza zaza. The sequence goes on from VSMD01128743.1 coordinate 172,149, forward strand.
GTCTGATATCAACAATCATAGTCCACTAGTGTGGATGCCAGAAAGTCAAAGGAGAGGACACCAGGGAAGAGCCCTGCTCGTTACATTTGGCTGTAATGTGCTACCTGGAACTATGGCTGCTAGTGGACTCATTCTTGAAATCTGTATCGTATCAGAATCTTTCATTGTAGTAAGACAATTGCTGATACTCTCTAAAAGGTCATTCATTGATAAGGTTTTTAAAGCTTCCTCTCTGTGCTCCACGTCTTCTCCCTGGTATAGAACGCATTGGGTTACCACTGTGACCGGAGTCTGCTCTCCTCTTTGGTGAGCTGGATCATGGCTGGCAACATCACTCCTTCCTTCGTGGAGGGCTTGGCCACGCCCACTCAGGTAGGAAACTTGCCGAGAGGACCATTTGTTATCTTTGCGAGCTTTAATCTTGTTATCCTCTCTAATAAATTACTAATAGCCTAAAATAACTCACATTTATTTAGCACTTAACTTTATGAATATGCTTTTTGATTAATCTTCGCATAAGCCCTCTGCTGAGGTTGTCCTGTTGTCATCTGTGTTTTGCAGAGGAACTCACTGATGTTCACTGGAGGTAAGGGCTGGCTCAGGATCAGATAGCTCTTGATCAGTCTCCAGTCTGCCTGACTGCAGAGCCTGCCTAGCAGCGTGGCAGACAGGTTCAGAGTAGGTGCTGGAGTCAGAGGGCCTGGACTTCAGTCGTGGTTCTACCACTTGTTAGCTCTGTGACTTGGGTAGCTTGCTTACCTGTCTGTTCTCAGTTTCCTCGATTGTTAATGGGAATAATGATTGCACCTATATGGACGGCACTTAGAACAGTGCCTAGCACATAATCAGTGCTCACTAAGCGTTTGCCATTGTTATCACTATCATCATTAGCAGAAGCAGCATTATTTTTATCATATTGTTACCACCTCTCATACCGTGTGTAAAATTATATCTGTTTCATCACTCAAATCAGTAGTATTCTTTCACCTCCTCTCAGTCTTCCTGCTTTTTTGTGATTGAGCTGGAGCAAACTCATTGCTGTTACCTGGAAACATCCCTGGCTTTTCCTTTCTTTACCTCTGCCTTGCTGGCCCTCTTATGGGCATGTTGTTCCCTCCAATCTCTCCAAAGCGCCTTCTCTGATATAGCACTTTGCCCCTGACTCAGTCCACACCCCTGCTCATTTCACATTTTAGTTACTTGTATGCTAGTCTTCAGTAGATGGAAAACTTTTTCAGGGCAGAGCTCACGTCTGGCTCTCTCTTCTGTCCCTCATGCATATAGAATTTGCCTAGTAAATATTGTTGAGTGAACAAACATCCTTCTTATACTAAATTTCCGTAGGAATTTAACATTTTCCAGTGATCTATTTTATTTAATTTTATATCAAATTTTATTTTTAAGTCTTGCTCTTGTTCAGCTGGGCTTGAACTCCTGAGCTTAAGCTCCTGCCTTGGCCTCCCAAAGTGCTAGGATTACAAGGCGTGAACCACCACGCTTGGCCCTATATCTGAAATTTTAGAAACTGTAAATATTTGCTGATTGAGACTGATGATTGGAAAAGATTTTAATTTGTGGAATATCAGGGTATATTTTTTCAGTTGAAGTTAGCTACTCATCCACCCTCCCTTTGCCTGGTGTCATTGTAGGTCTGGTTTGCATGGACAGTACTGAACATGGAATCTATCTTTGAAGAAGACTCCCAGCTCCGAAGAGTTGTTGAAGGGGAATTGGTTATAAACTGTGCTTTCACCCCAGACCAAGCCCTGAAGGTGCAAATAGCAGTTCTGCATTTGAATTGTAGAAGGTGGCTTACACTTTGATGCTGATGGGCTCTACTGTAGCTTTTGACTTGTGCGTTTTCTTTTGTTGTAAATGTATGGAAAGCTCAAAAACCAAACCAGTACTGAAAACTATGTAATTGAAATCTATACTTGCTTCTCAGTGTTGATTTAGTGAGGGTCACAGCCTAATCCTTGAAGGTTGTGTTCATTGTACATGTGATGGGGATTGCCATTGCTTTAGAGCCATTGTCATGTGTCCCACATGCATCAAAATTCCCTGGAGTGCTTCTTAAAATTAGATTCCTAGACCCCACCTTCTGAGATTTGGCGTCTTGGAGTCTGGAGTGGGCCCAGGAATTTATTTTTTAAAACTCCCTAGCTGATTCTTGGGCTTATTGAAGTGTTACAAAAACTGGAATAAGGGTTTAGATTTAAAGACCTTCTCTTTTAGGGACCCGTTGTATTCACTTTATTTTTGGGTTTTCAGAGCCAGTCAAGAATTCAGCATTCTTGAACATTCATTTAAAATCTAAATTTTCATAAAACAGCAACTCAGAATACTATTAAAAAAAAAAGAGTTTTCAAAAGGTTCATAAAGTTCGATAGTGATTTACTTTTGGTTTTTATATTATTATATTCCCTTGCACTATAGCATTATACATACAAAGAAATTTCAGAAATATTAATAGACATGAGGTTAAACTAAATGATTCTTAAGATCTGTTCTGATTCTTGGGTCTATGAAATGTTTTGACAGGAAAAAAGCTGCCCCATATATCTTGCAACACAGGAGGTTAAAGTGATAGATGGTGGGTAAACGTGAGTTTTAGAAGACTTTTTTTTTCTTGCTGAAATAAAACAAAATGTTTGGCATTTAATTTGGAAAACTCATAGTACTAAGTATTTGCAATTGTGTTCATTTTGTGTTTACTCAAAGTGCCTTGCCTCCCTTTTCCTAGAAAGCCCAGGCCCAGCTGAAGCTCCCCATCGTGCCGTCCCTCCAGAGGCTGATGATTTATCGCTGGGCCCACCAGGCTCTGGTCACACCTTCCGATCACCCTCTCCTGCCGCTCATTTGGCAGAAGTTCTTCCTTCTATATCTTCACCGCCCAGGACCACAATATGGGTATGTATGGTACCCAGTATTGTAGTAACTGTCTGTGAATCCATTTCTGCTTTTGCATTGCTCTGATTCAGTGTGTTCTTAGACTGTGTAGTGTGACTTAGACTCATTCTTTGGTGGTCTCTGGCTAGGAATCTCCTTCACTCTCTGTTAAACATTTATTAGATTGGATCTGTCTTGAGTTGGGGGTATCTTGTGGCAGCTTCTCTTTACCATGCTTCATGCTAAAGGTGATGAAGACAACACCCTGGGACTGGGCATTAAACCTCTGGCGATGCAAAGGGAGAGAAACCGCCTCAAACTGAGGCTGCTTGTGTGACTATCATGGGGCTAGGGTGAGGGGACCTATGATGAGTGGTGCAGGTGTGAACAAAGGCCAGGCTGTGTCTGGCAGCCATGGGGTTGCCTTTTCTACTGGATATGAAGACACTCTGGTCGGCCAAACTGTCAGCTGTTACCAACCATTGCTGTCTAGCTCCCACTTCAATTCCTAGCTCACCTTCATTCCCTTAACTTACTCTAACACCTTATAGATGTTAATTCTTTGTCACTTCTATTTGCTACCAGAATGCAAGTTCTTCAAGACAGAGACCATCTTCAATCTATTGCGTACCTCTAAGTGGTGATAATGTCTTGTATTTGCATAGCATTTCTTTTTACAACTACTTTCATATAACCATCTTGTTGGATCCTCAAAATTACCTTTGAGGTACAAACAATAGGTATTAATTTAATGGTGTATATACCTAGCAATAGTAAATTGCCTTGCTAATTGTTGTTTTCTACCATGTAGATAGCACATCTTGTAGTGAGAGGTTATAGATCTGTACTTGTATTTTTTAAGGTTACCCATAGATGGTTGTATTGGAAGAAGATTTTTTCAGAGTGCTGCTCATATCAATTTGTTGAAAGAAATGAAGAGGCGTCTGACTGAAGTGGCTGACTTCCACCACGCTGCGAGCAAAGCCCTCCGAGTTCCAGCAGAGGGCAACGAAGGCCTGCCAGGGAGCCAGGCTGGCACCCCTGGGTACCTGACATCACCAGAATTGCACACGGAGCTGGTGAGGTGAGCGTAGTTATTTAGCCTTTTACGTAGTTTGCAGCGTAGGTACCTCGCTAGAGCAGTTAGCTGTGTTACAGACTGCTAGGTGTTATTCTCTTAACCCTGTTAGACTGAATATGGAAGGTGGCTTTGATACAGATCTGCATCTTGAAATGTTTCTCTTTTATGTTTCTCACTCCTTAAGAGAAGTGAATATTTCTCACTCCTTAAGAATATTTCTCACTCCTTAAGAGAAGTGAATCAGCAATTTCGACGTATCTCTGTCTGGTGGCTAGAGTCTGACTGATAAATCAGATGGCTGATATATCTTCTTCTATTTCTTTATGTAAAAATAGAAATAAACCAAAACAGATATATCATAGCAGGTAAACAGCTATTAAAGCCTGCTAGAAATAAGTGACCCAGGCAGAGCTGTGTAAGTGTGGTTCATAGATGCTCCACGGGACTCAGGGATCCACCCAGGATGTTGGGGGGGGGGGGGGGTCAGTAATCTCCTCAAACTGCTTATACAGTCAGGCACAATGTTTGCATTCCCCAAAAGGTTAAGAACTCTGAAGTAAGTTTGGGTTCCTTTCACACTATTCCTTTACCTTTCATTTGTAAGTTTGATGTAAACCAAATATTAGTCTTACAGTAAGGCTTAATAAAAATGGCTCTTACTACTAACCCTGACTACAAAACAGCTTGGTGAGCCAACCCAACTTTCATCTAGCACTGAGGCCCCAGGCTTGCTGCACCTCAAGCCCTTGGGGCTCTTTCTCAGTCTACCCTTATCTTACTTGGTTAAAGGGAAACTTATTTTTAACTGGGCTTAATCAGTAGCAGAAGGCTGTCTCTTTGAACATTTTTGATAAGCCAAGAAAGTCTTTGATATTCCCCCGGCCTCTCCTAAATCCCCGTCCTGTGGTGTTTTCATAAAGTGGTCATCTAGCTCCCGGGATCAGAAGCTGGGAGAGAATTGCACACTATCCTTTTCCCTGTAAGAACCTCAAAGCCCTATCTGCGCCTCTCTTCCTAGATAGACTGTTGCGGAGGCAAAGGAGGTAATTTTCCACCTTACTGAACAAAGCCATGCCACCTCCCGGTCCCCCACCCAGTAATTTGTGTATTGCCAACTATTTCTCTAGTAATACTGCTGTAAACAGCTGCTTAAAATACCAGTGATCTTAGCTAAATGGACTGTGTTCCTTGTAAAAACAAAACAAAACAAAATAATAGCTCAAGCCTGTAATCCCAGCATCTCAGGAAGGTGAGGCCTAAGGTAGGATTGCTTGAGGCTGGGAGTTGGAGACTAGCCTGGGCAGCAGAGTGAGACACCCCCCCCCTCTAAAAACAGTTAAGAAAAATTAGCCAAGTGTGGTGGCACATGCCTGTAGTCCCAGCTAGTTGGGAGGCTGAGGAGGGAGGATTGCTTGAGCCCAGGAGATTGAGGCTGTACTGAGCTGTGATCATGCCACTGCACTCCAGCCTGGGCAACAGAGTGAGACTCCATCTATAACAAATAAATAAATAAAGGAAACCATTTTTAAAAAGTTTTTGGCTGGGCACAGTGGCTCACTCCTGTAATCCTAGCACTCTGAGAGGCCGAGGCAGGCAGATCGTTCAAGGTTAGGAGTTCGAGACCAGCCTGAGCAAGAGCAAGACCCCGTCTCTACTAAAAAATAGAAAATTAATTGACCAACTAAAATATATAGAAAAAATTAGCCGGGCATCGTGGCACATGCCTGTAGTCCCAGCTATCCAGGAGGCTGAGGCAGAAGGATTACTTGAGCCCAGGAGTTTGAGGTTGCTGTGAGCTAGGCTGACACCATGGCACTCTAGCCCGGGCAACAGAGTGAGACTCGGTCTCAAAAAAAGAAAAGAAAAAAAAGTTTTTACTGGAAAATTGGGACTTTTTCTGTTTTAAAACCTGGTTTTATTTGATTACTTCTTAATGGGAACAGTGTACACACATGCTTGTGAGTTTTATTTGTGATTCTTTGAGGCAGGAGATGTTCATTGAACCTAAAACTGGCAAGTTCTTCCAATGAAAATATGTTTATTTGAATGTTTTTTTTACTTTTCCAAGCTGTTGAGACTCACTGTGACTGAATTGCCAAAGAAAGAAAAGCTCTAAATTCAGATCCTAGGTCTGTGGTAAAAATCACCTTTTCCATTTATTTTTTCTGAGTACTATATTTAACCCTACTTTAATAATAGTTCATTGTACCTTTTATTTTAGCAACCGTTGCATCATATTTTAATGATGTGTGACTTGTCTTCCCTGCTGGACCATATGCATTTCTTGGGAGCTGTGGTGGTTGTTGAACGCATTTTCTGTATTATGGGTTTTCTTTACTCTTATGTAGTGGTGCCTAGAGATGTAAGAAACTTCATTTGCCTATATGTCTTTTTATATTTTATATAATTTGTTTTTATCTTTTAGGCTCTTCAATGTATATATATTATGGCTAGAAGATGAGAACTTTCAAAAAGGAGATACCTACATCCCTTCTCTACCAAAGCATTATGATATTCACAGGCTAGCAAAAGTGATGCAGAATCAGCAGGTAAAACTATAGCAATGTCTTTTTTTTAGCATCTCTCATGAATGTAATTTGAACTGGTCATGTTCATCATATAATGGTAAAACCACTCATTGATAAGGAAATGGATGGTCACTGAGATGGGCGTTGTTTCTGTGGGTTTTGTCAGTATACGAGTGAGTGTATTGAAGGGATATTCCCTTTTGAATCTTTAGCCCCACCGTGGCCTTCCCTGAAGGGTTGAGGCTTGTTCTAAGTCTTTTTACAACCACATAAAGAATAGCCTTCCTCTCAATGTATTGTTTTTTTTATTTTAAATTGTTGGCAGCTGAATACTACTAAGTAATCGTTGCTAGTCCCATAAAAAGTGCAGTGTAAGAATCTATAAGGATCCATACATCATATAGGGGATTAATTGCATGGAGTAAATAAGGAGTTCACCTTTGTTTAGCTTGTCAGATGCTTATGTGTCAGTGTCACTGTTCTGCTTGTCCTTCTGGAGCCATTTGATTTTAGTCTTCATTATGTCTTAAGCCGTTCTCTCCCTGACACTCAGAGATGTTGGTGGTCCTTTTTCAGGCCAAAACTTCTAATCCCAGCTTTCTCTAAGATTCTGTAACCATCTTGGGGGCAGGGTGAGGGTAGGGAAGACTTAGCTCTCCTAGTCCAGTTCTTCTTTTCTAGGGGCTGAAATCTACTGGGCATTGACCCCAACACCAGGATGGGATTTAAGAACTTCTGAGAATTGGGAGACTTTCATTTGGATTCTTAAACCTTCCTGCTTCCACATTTTATGTATATTTCATCTCCAATAGGTGTCTTTGTTTCTTCTGTTTTCTTTCCTTCTTCTCTTCCCTTCCTTCCATGAGTATTTATTGAGCACTTTCTAAGCGCCAGGTACCAAAGATACAAAAAGAAATCTGATACAGTCGCTGCCTGTCAGGAACTTATTGTTAAACAGGAGACTAAACAAACAATTATTACATCTTGTAGTCAAGACTGGGAGGGGAACGCACAGGGTGCTGTGGGAACATAGAGGAATAGCTCCTGATTCACACTAGGAATGGTGACCTTTGAGCGGAGTCCTGAAGGGCAAGTGGGAGCTGGTCAGGTGGAAAGGAAAGGCGTGGTGTTAACCAGCAGAAAGACCACCCGTGTGCAGAGACATGGCAGGTGAGGGAAAGGTGCAGGGCAGCATAGCATCTGAGGGGGGCAGATGAAACCAGAGAGGTGAATAGTAGTGAAATCACTAAGGACCATATATATCTTTCTAAAGAGTTTGGAAAGCTATTGAAATAGCAGCAGTGGTTACATAAATAGATGAATTAAAATATATTGAGGAAGAATCAGATACACAAGGATTTTGAAACTTCTAACTTGGACTGCTAAAGATGCTGTTTACAAAGATAGGTAATACTGGAAGAGGAGGTGCTGAGGGCCTTCAAAATGAGCTCTCTGTGAAGGAGTTGGTCAGGAGGGGAGATACAGATCTAGAATTCAGAGTAGGAAATATGGGTTTGATGGTAATAGAGTATTTAGATTAAGTCGAAGAACTGAAGGTGGAACCCTGAGAAATAACTACATATAAGGCACAGAGAAAGAAAGCTGAGAATATAGAGCCAGAGAAATAGGAAATTTAAATATGAGGTCATGGTGTCCTGAAATCCTTTGAGTGCAATCCCATACTCATCTCCTCCTTGTGCTCTGTACCCCAAGTCTAATTTATCCAGGGCTTTGCACATGGTTGGTACTTGGTCAGTGTTTTTTAATAATTAACCTTAGCTTTCTTGGTTCTCTGAAATTTATTCTGGTTCCTCAGCATCTACAGAAGTAATTGCTTTCTTTCTCTCTCTCTTTTTAAGTCAGTTTTGCTTACCATTTGCTATATAACTCCTTTTTTTGATCTGTAATTCAAGCTCAGAATTGTTTTATATTTTTTGTTTCTAAGGCATCTCTAGTTACCCATTGTTAATTCTCAGTGTTTGCTCTAATTGTCGGCCTCTGTCAACAGTTGTTTAGCACAGAAGCAGAGTAGGTGACACAGTGACCCTATTTCAAGGAGACATGTATACACAGGAAAGTCTCCTATAGCACTTGGGACAGTTGGGTGCATTTAAGATTCAGTGTTGTGATCAGAATTTCTTTGGAGCTCTTTCTCTGAGTTTGGAATGTCTTGTCATGTGTGGTTGGTTTGGAAATAATGATTTAGGACTTTATGGCAGTGTGCTAATTGAGAAGCCAGGGACATTTTTGGGTTTAGTGGGATTCTTAGGCCTTTAGAGCACCTAAAATCAGAAAAGAAAAGGTCCGCAAATCCATAGTCCATATTTAATCACTTGCTATTATGATTTGAAGTAATTCTTCATGTTCATTGATAATTGACATTTTTTTGTTTGTTTGTTAAAAAGGCAGGCCATCATTCTAATGTGTAGTATCACCAAAGTGAAGTAAATATGCAAGACAGCCTAATGGACTATGAGAAAAGAATAGTAGAACCTATATAGCTATTTTTTCTCATTTATTTATTTATTATACCGTTTATTATGAAAAAATTTCATCATGTAGAAAAATAGGCTCAGTAGTATAATGGGCATGCCCCTCTCCCCTCCCTACCGTGTCCCATGTGTCTGGTTTCTGTAGCCCATCCGTTCCCTCCACCGTATTATCTTGGAGGTAATCCAGGAGATTGAGGCTTCAGTGAGCTATGATTGTGACACTGCACTCCAGCCTGGGTGACAGAGTGAGACCCTGTTTCAAAAAATATATGTGTTTATACTTATATATAAACAATAATTTCTTAATATCAAATATCTAGTCAGTGTTCAAATTTCCGGAGTTCCCCCACAGTCTGGATATTGCTGATTTTATCTTCATGGTATTATAGGTTAACATGTTTTTTTGTCTCCTGTATTTCCTCTAAATTGATCTAATTAAGATTTGATTATTTTCAACATATTTATTTTTTATCTCTTTGAAGTTTTCTAATTTTTGCCTATGTCTTAAAGTGTACATAATTTATTAGCTCAATAGTGTATGTACATAATTTTATACATACAGTGGGCCTGTTAAAGTTATTTTTTCTAATCATAGTACCCAATTAAAAAAGTTGTGCAATTACTGCAAAGAATGATAGTGTGGCCACTTTAAATGTGATTCATCCTAATGCTGGAGAACTTGGAGTGGACCACTGCATGTTGAAACTCAGTGGTTTACTTTATAGTTAAATATATAGTTTTATATGTGACTGTATGACTCACCTGTCAAAGTTAAAATACTGTTGTTCTGTTCTAGGATCTGTGGATAGAGTATTTGAACATGGAGCGCATATATCATGAGTTTCAGGAAACGATTGGTCTGTGGACGCAGGCCAAGCTTGAGTCCCATTCCACACCCTGCAGTTTGTCAGTGCAGCTGGACTTCATTGATCCTTTGTTGGGTGAGTCATGTGGGCATCAGCCCCTTTGATTGAGTGAATGATTGAATCAGAGCCATGGAAGGTTGAGACTCGCTCACATACTTTATTCCCTCAGTGTTCATTTTTTTCTGTGATGCTTTAAAAAGACATTTCAATTTACTTACAAAACTGCATAAAGTTCAACTTTAAATGTAATTATTTTGGGTTTGCAGTTTTAAAATTCAAAAGTCTGTCTTTTTCTTTTATAAACTCTTTTTCTTAGTACCTTGAACCCTTATCATATAAATGGATCATATTCCTGAAGTTTCTAAGTTGCTTTTTTCTCTCAGTACATTTTTCTAGAGAAGCAGTGCTATAAATCATCAGTTAGTTTCTATGTCATGCCACAAGAGCCCATTTATGTCACAAAGTTGCTGACATATTTCACAACAGAAAATAATAGAAAATGATATTTGGGGTCACCTGTTAATTTTAATTACTGAATATATTTTTAAAATATAGGACATATAATAAAATATAGGACATATAATAAAATATAGGACATATAAAAAATTTTGAAATATAGGACCACAGTTGTTGACCACAATATACAGTGTAATAGAACACTAAAGTGGTTCAGAGAAAGGCAAAAATACTTTCTTATTCCAGCTTTGCCACTAACCAACTTGTGTGAAGAGAGGAAAACGAGAACCTTCCTGGGCTTCAGTTCATTCATATGTAAAATGGAGATGCTGGACAGTCTCATCTAAGGCCCTAAAATTTTTCCCCCTAACATCCGTATCTTTGCCTTTTTCCCTGAATAATTTTTTTATGATTATAGAAGTTATATGTGCTCATTGAAAAAAATTAAATAATATAGGAAAATATATAGAGGAAGGTATGAAAATTGCCCTCAATCCAACTCTATAGATTTCTAATTTTTTATTCCTGAAAGTTTATTAAATGAGAAGAAGAGCTATGTGGATAGATCTGGAAACCACTGAATGCTTTTCTGTTCATGCCCTCCCATCTGTAGTGTTTCCTCATTGCCTGAACACTGCTCTAAAAGTTTACTTGTTTTCTCTGGAGCTAAGTTAGTAATTTATAAAGCCCTCAGTTTGTTGTGGGCAGTGTGCCAGCACTTTATATGTATTAACTCAGTCCTTACAACAACCTTTTATGTGGGTTATCCTGTTGAGCAGATAAGAAGCCCAAGAAGATGTATGCTGGTTAGGCACCTCGCCCACATGGACCATGTAGCTGGTATGTGGCAGAGCTGTCTGACTCCAGAGCCCTGCTCTTCACCACTTAGTATCCTGCCTCTTATTTCTGGCGATTGGTACAGGTTGCAATTCTAAACAAAATTAGGCCCTTGATTTCTAGATAATAAGTTTCAGGTTTTTCTTAGAAGATAGCAGGTTAAGTGATAATTATATCAAATGGTTGAACTTAACGGTTGTGATTGATTGCAGGAAAAATTTCACCAGCACCCTTGTGACACCAAGTTCTTCTTGAACTAAATTTGTTTTGTTAGCTTCAAAATGTTTGTCAATTGTGGTCCAGGGATTACAGCTAAATATGGTCTGAATTTAAATTTTATCTTTTATTTTATATTTAAAATGTTATTCTTGATTTTTCTTTTATGGTAAGTGATACCAGGTTTGAAAGAGCTCCCAGCTTTCCTTTAGAGTCATGGCTTATAATGTTGCTTGGAAGAAATTTTAACAGAAATAGTCACAAGTCTTGTGATGAATACCCCACTTTGTTACATCTGTGCAAAGAGTGGTAGTGCTAGTGGAAAAACACCAGCTATAAGGGACAGTGCTGTTTTGGACCTGTTTGGAATGTGAAATTCCATCTGTTTGGGGTATAAACAATACAAGTGTCCTTAAGCCAAGTAAAGTCATGGCTGTTAAATTTTTTATTAATTTTTCTCAACAAGAATAGAAAATTGAATATTACATCTGGAATGAAATAGGAAATTCATAGTAGTACCTTAAGTACTTATTGACTTGAAATTCCCTTGATCTTTCCCCTTCATCTTACTATTGAAAAGATTTGGGTATATAGCAGCATTTTTCTTCATGTTCTTCAGTTCCCACCTGCTGTGTGGTACGTATGTAGTGTGGTGAAGAGAGAGGGAGGAAAGATGGGAATTTACTGGACCCCTACTGTATATTCAGCTCTGTACTTGGAGTAGAAATATCAAACATTTTAATTTAATTTACCAGTATGAGACTATCTGTAATCTCAGGCAAAGTTGCATGGTACAGATTGACTTTTATTTTTTTGTATGGCACTGGACTGCTTATTTGGACTCCATAAATCATTTCTTGAGTGAATGACTAATGGACTGTTTGTATAAATACAAGTATTGAAGGAGCTTATGCCCATGTCTTCATTCATTTTATCTCTTACTACTTCCAGCCCTCCTGTTCAAACCTTGACCTGATTTCAGATTTTTGACTCACTTATATTCATAATGCCTATTCCTTTCCCCCATTCATATGAATTTTACCTAGATGATAGCATTAAACTCTGGGCTATCTGCTTCCAGCCTATATTCCATTCACCCAATCCATTATCCAGATGATAGCTGCTATCTGTCAAGCTTGCTTAGGGCCCTTCACTAGATACCCTTTATACTAATATCAAGTCCAAACTTCTCATGCAAGGCTCTCTAGGTTAGTAATTTAAGATGATAAGATTTAGCTCTTTAACTATCATTTGACAAGACTTTTTGACGCTAGTAATCCTATTGAATTGTACCCCATGCTTCTGAGCTCTTTATAATTTACCCATTACTTAATAAATATAACTTAATTTTCTTTCAGCTAAAGAAAGGGTTTTGAGTAACTTGCAGAAGCATGAGGCTCCCCAGCCTGCCCTTGTTCTGCACCCGATGAGGCCTCCTGTGCCAGTTATTTCCTCAGCTGCACTACTGAGTCAGAAGGACGCCACCCAGCTGGTGTGCACAGACCTGAATCTCTTGCAACAGCAGGCCAGGTAAGACCATGCACCCTCAAGGATTGTGCTCCCGTGTTCTGACAGCCTGGATGATTGAGTACCTGGAGTGGCTTCCATGTCAGCATTTTCACCATGAGGTTAATTTGACCAGACTGGCTCAGAGACAGTTCACTTGGTTAACTGAGTTGAGACAAGTCTTTTCATTGCACATTGAAGTTATGTGGCATTCTCATGGACTACCCATTTCACGTGTTCCCTGTGGTAGCATTTCTGAGTGTCAGCAGTACCAGCTAAGATTTTCTTATGTTTCCCCTGAGGAGACCTTTAGATACCGGAAAGATGGTGTCAGCAGAGTACGAAATGAGATTTCCTTGCTTTTGTCACTGCTTTGCTCTCTAACCCTCCATATTCTTTTAAAAATTGATGTAGGCACTTGAAGTGTGGGCCATTTAGTATTTTGAGTTCATGTGGGAGATACAAAATGATCAACTGTTTAAGGTTTTGATTTGAGCTTGTGATCTTGGGAGAAGGAGTGTATGTGGAGTAAGTCTGTTTTATCAACAATAAATGAGCCTTATTTTTACAAATTCCAGGTGAATCAGTTGCTTATTGGCAGTTTTTCCTTGGCTGTTTTCGATCCAGGCATTTGTTGAGTGTGCGTTATGTGCACACAAAAACACCTGCCCATTGATGTAATAACAAATACAGTTAGACTAGTATTGACACCCCATGTACACAATTAGCTTTCTTGGTCGTTGACATTTCAGATTGAGTTGCTAATACCTAAAAAGTCATTGGTACTTACAATCAAGGTACCCTTTTAGGATGATCAAATTAGGATAAAATTCTCATTTGTTCTTATATATTTAAGGGTCCATTTAAAAAATATCATTGATATAACATAGATTCTAAATGGACCTTTGTTTCTGGCCCAAAAGTTGTCCTACTTTTCCATAAGGCTTTTCCTTCATTTCTTAGCTTTTCTGTTTAGCCTGTCTGCCAGGGAGATAATTGGGGCAAGTCTTGGCTTACACATTTTTGGTCTTTTGTTACTATGGAATACTTGTGCTTTTCTCTGCTATATTGCTGGCTGAGGGTAACCAGAAGCCTTCATTACTTATCACATAACCTTTCCTAAGACTTTCATTTACCTCCTGATGATGTTTTTCAGAACTGCAGCTCTTCGGGAATCTCAACAGGTTGCCCTGGATGGTGAGCTGCTGGACACGATGCCCAAACAGTATGTTAATCGAGAAGAGCAGACCACACTACATTTGGAGTGTAGAGGCAGTAGCGGTAAGAAATGCCAAGGAGCTGCAGTTGTAACAGTTCAGGTAAGATTGTTTAAGTGTCTTCATAATTTAGAGAATTTTAATTGCTTTCCTAATATTGGCATATCACTAAGAAAGATTAAAAGAAGTATGTAGCACATGATCCTTGTCCCGAGACACTGAATGGTTTTTAGGGGAGCAAAAACACATATACATACATTTCCTTAAGTGCCAGATGAGTCCTACAAGACAGATATTTAAATAGGAATTCAAAGAAAAGCAGAATCATTGAGAAGATTCTTAGAGAGACAGGCTTAACCTGATCTTTAAAAGATTTTGGTGGTGCTAGTTTGGATACAGTTAAAGGAGTGTGGTAATGGAGTGGCTGTGATGTCATTTAGGAGTTAGGGGCTAGATCAGTCTATTTCAAGTGTTTTGGGAACTCACTTTGGACAGGTTGGTGTGAATGATCATGGGAGCTCTGGCTGTGTGTTGTGGACAGCAGGGAGCCCTGATGACAAACATGGGAAGGACATGCAAGAAGCAGAGTGGCTGGGAGGAGCCTGCCAACAGGGAAAGGAGAGACATGCAGCAACACGACTGAAATGGAACTGCCTCCCAGAGTTACCTTCTTGCACTTTATCCCAGGCCCTGTCTAAACATTTCGCATTACTTTTTCTCCCAACAACCCTTTGAGGTGGCTATGATCATTATCTTCATTTCTCAGATGAGGAAATGGAGGTATAGAGAGGTTAGGTTACATACCTGAGGTGCCACAGCCAGTGAGTGGTGGAGCCAGGAAGGCCCAGCAGTCTGGGTCCAGAACCCATGCTCTTTAATCGTTGCACTTAACTCCTTCTGCCAGTGGATTCGGTGCTCCCTGAGCTGGGAAAGAAATGCTTGGAGATGGGCACTACCTGCTACCCGAATACCTATGTACACAAATAGCTTTTTTTAGTTAGCTTTTGGAAATTGAGGAAAATTTATTTTACTCACTCTGGGTTGTCTTTCAAAAGTTTTCCTTTTTCTGCTAATCCACATTTTAACTGTTCTAAAATGTTCTTCATTAATTTCCTTGGGAGACTCTTCTCCACAGTGTTTTCTCTGCAATAACTTTTTCTACTTACTGTATTTTTCATTATTTTTAAAATTTATTTCTCATTTTTTCAACATAGTTGTGTGCATCTAAAGATAAGAAATTTGAGCTGAAATTTAGGTAGAATCCAACTTATTTTCCTGTGTTTTGTTGCAAATGTATGACTCCTAAATATTGAATTACCTTTGCCCAGGTACTAACTAACTTTATAAAGTTAGTTTTCTTCTGGTGAAATTTTTCACCATTTATTGTATTTAATAGTAATGCTGTAGTAAGACTGAGGTAGAGTTATTTAAGAAAGGTCACTTGCTAAAGTAATAAAATTGGAAGAAACGTTTGCCAGTTTAGGATAAAGCTTGAATTAATGGAGAAAAAACTGAAAATGTATCTGGCCGTAATAAAAACAGGATGTCATTACGAATCTGTGTTTTTCATGAATGTGGTATTTTTTCACATTTTGAAACTACTTATCTGTGCCAGGCAGTTCTATATAGAGAAGAGAATTCTCCTAAAATGCAGTTTTACTATATAGAGAAGAGAATTCTCCTAAAATGCAGCTTTATAAGTGAATAGTGAGATAAGTACAAAGAAATGTTTTTCCAACTCTGGCTGATAGCTTGCTCCGTGAAGAGTTGTAAATATTTGCTGCCCCAGCCAAAGGACAGGTCTCGTAGCCTGACCTATTAACTCGTAGGGCCTTGCAGTGGAAAATACCACCAGGCAGGCCACTGTAGCTATAAGCCTACCAGAGACTTATACCTTTTCCTTTACAGAAAAAGGGATCATAGGATTATTTGAACCCTCAAATTAAAATTCTTTAAATAATCTTGCTTTGTTAATTCTGAAATTAAAAGGTACACCTTTTCTAAAATAACTTTAGGGTACTTTTGATTGGAGGGAAGTCAGAAAGAAGATTGTTTATGGTAATAAGGATTAATGTGAGTATGGCTTAAATATTTTTACAGATGCACTGAGATTCTTTTTGTTTTCCATTCCCAAAAGAAAAATTGGTAATTGCTTGAAGAAAGATGAAAAAAAGAATAATAAAATTCAGAGGAAGAAAAGGAGGTTTTAAAGAAGCCTAAAGAATTTTACAAAGTGGCTGTGCTTTGTGGTCATAACCTCATTAAAAATATTCAGGTTTTCTTAAAGGTTTTAATTTTCTGCTGGCCTCACTTGTTTGCCTAGTGCCTTGACTTTCAGTTCTGTTTGGAAAGATCCAGAAGCTTGAGAGCCCCCATCGATGGCTCCTAGAAGTTTAGTATCAATAATAGTGTCTTCTGGAGCCAATGTTTTGCTTCATAATGCAAATGTACCTGGGAATTAAAGATGCGAAGACAGTGAACAACTTTTATAGTTTGAGACTTAAATTAGATTTCTCTGGAAAGTTATGTAGTACTATAATTGCTAATTGAGGCTATCCTGGACAGCATTTGCTGGTTGATACTTCTAGGAATTGAAGATAAATTATTAATTTTTTTGCCTATTCATTAAATAAATAGCTAAGAACAAGGTAGAGGAAATTTGAAACACTAAGTGCCGTGAAGTTTGGGCATTATTTGTGCAAGTCAATTTAGTAATAGTTTTGCTCTGATTTTTGGCTAAAGGTTATACTTGAATCTGAAGCAATCCTTTACTCAAATGGATGAGTTTGATTATAGGTGACATTAGTTTTGGAAAGAGAGGTGTTAATGGAGGATAGGAAGGGTGGGTTCTGAGTGTTTATGACTCATGAAGCTGTGACTGGGCAAGAGTATGTCCTGCAAAGGTGGATTGTGTTATTATATGTAAACCTTATTTGTATACCTGTACATTCTATATACACTTGTCCAATAACCTCATGGCTATGTCCAGTGGTTTTGAATGTGTTTAACATCTTTCTATCATCTGGTAATATTGAATTTCATGTGGTCTTATCACTCTAGTTCCCCTGAATGTCTGACCACTTCTCAGTTTCCAGGGTTTCCTCTTCTTCAGCTCAACCCTTAGATTGCTGGTTGTACTCGATTCTACTCCTGATCTCTTTCTTCATATGACAACAGCTGCTCTTGCCTACTCTCTGTACTGGAGTTCTCATTCTGGGGTCTGTGAATGGTCTTTAGAGAGTTGGTGAAGGCCCTGAAAGTGTATGTAAAATTTTTTTCTGGAGAGCTTGTAGAGCCTCAGAGTAGTGATTAAGAACCATTTATTCACATGCTGATGACCCTTTTCTGTTTCTGTAGTCCAGAATTCTATCTTGAATTCCAAATCTAGATTTCCACCTGCTTCCTTAACATTTTACCTTAATGTCTCATAGGTATCTCAAATTTCATAGGTTCTAAACTGATCTTATTTTTACCTTCTAGACCTATTCCTCCTATAGTTCTACATCTAGTCTCCCCAGATGGAAACCTAGGCATCAGTATCATCTCTTCCATATACCACCCCCCACCCCCATACTTTCCATCTAGTTGCTTCCTAGACTATACTGGTTCTGGCTCTGACATGGCTTTAAACTGATTCCCTTCTGTTTCCATTGCCATTGCCCCGTGGTAGGCCCACCTCACTTCTCTCCCTGTCTAGTCCATTTTCCTTTCTATTACCATTCATCTTTTAAAACACAGATCTGATCACATTTCTAGGCTAAAAACTCCCATGGGCTCTCCAGTATCTAAGAGGAATATGACTCTTATGGCTCTTCCTAATCTGTTCTTAGTCTTTTTTAGTGGCATCATTTATCTCACTTGCCAAACTTCCATTTTCTAGCCACATAGACTGTCTCCATTCTCCAAATACAGCATGCACATTCATACCTTTGTTCTTATCATATGCTGTATTTGTTCTCTTCCCATTCTCCTGCTCAGCCTTCAGTATTTGGTTCGGACCATACCTCTTCTCGAGATCTTTCCTGACTCTTCCAGTCAAATTGGGATGTTCTCTCCTCTCATTGCAGCTTGTGCCTAAGTGCTATTGCAGCCAGTTGCTCATTTTTCCTGTTAGACTGAATTCTTTGGCAATAGGGTTTCCATCCTTATTTATTTGTATACCTGTACTATCTATCATGGCTCCTGGCACATGTTAGGTGCCTTTTAACATCCCTTGAATGAGTCAGTGAAAACCACCAGCACACCACTCAATTAGTTTGTGTTATAACTTATTTTGTAGTATGGTGAGCTCTATGGCTGTTACTAGATTTTGAGTTACACAGGTCAGGACTTTGTCTTATTCACATTTATATTGCCAGTGCCTCGCATAGTCAGTGCCACAAAATGGAAATGTTTGAAGGAATGAACAACTCTAGATTTATACCCTTCACAAGTGAGTTCTCTGATTTTAGCTACTTTCTGGAACTTTGTAGATATTATTTGGCTGTGAAAGACGTCACAGAAGTTGGAACTTTTTCCTACTACAAATTAGCAGTTCATTCTTTATGCTTACTCTTGGCCAATTTAAACATGTTAATGCTTTCCATACAAATCTCAACTTAAATACTACACACTGCTTATCTTATGGTTTCACCCTAATACAAATGTTTCCCAGGCATTTGATCTTGGAAAGCAGTAAAGATGGTTGTACTGTAGTACACCACTTTCTTTCCAGGCCCTGTTCAGAGTACTTTTTGTCACTTGCTTGGGCACTTTCATATCCCTGGTACTATGCTAGCTGCTTTGCTTACATTACTCCACTTAATCTTCACAGAATGAGAGTGAGTTCAGAGAAACAGGTTCAGAGATACTGTAAGACTTGCCAAAATCACATGGCTAGCAGGTAGCATAGGCAGAATTCCAGCCTACAATCATCTAAATTCAAGACCCATGCTTTTCCCGTTCAGTACTGCCAGGCATTTTGCTTTAGCTGCTTCAGCTGCAGCTTTTTTTAAATTTTTTTTTTTATTTCGGGGTATTATGAGGGTACAAACATTTTTCAGCTGCAGCTTTTGAAGATTTGCAGTGTGATTCTGAGAAAGCTGATCATGATGATTTAACTTCATAAAAATGAATGTGTGTATATACAATTTTCTCTTTGAGTCCATGTGATGATACTGCCATCTTTTTTCAGTGATTAGAGAATCCATGGTCTTAACTGAAAACTCTGGATTGGATCAATTTTTTAAAATTAGCTTCATGGGAGATGATTTTATATTTTAACATATTGACTGCCAAATTAGCTTCATGGGAGATGATTTTATATTTTAACACATTGACTACCACAGTAAAAAAAAAGTTTTTTTCTTGGAGCCAATGGTGTTTTATTATGAAAATACAATAAAAACTTTGAAAACAAAATGATCTTTTCTAATTGAATGGAAAATTTGTTATTTTTAATTGTTTTCTCTGAGTTATATGCAACTTGAAAAATAGTTCTCGCGGCTCCCAATGTAAAGAGATGTGTGAATTACATATGCTTCATAAGCTCTAGGGCTCAAAACTAGCATGAGTTAAATACAACTCACATGGCAGTTAATGTGTAAAACAATTTTTAGTGGCTCTTTTATAAAAATTTCAAATTATATCATGAGAATATTTTACTGCTTAATAGGATTTTTCTGGGAAAGACTGTCCTGGAAATTTCCAACCATCTGCAAGTGCTCAAACTATGTATAGCTTGTTTGGGGTACACAAATGCCAGATATATTTTATGGGACATGAAACGTGCTTCTTCTGTGTTCTCCCTTTCTAGTAGAAGCCTCTAATAATTCCGTGATATTCCCTGAGGAAGTGGGGTGATTTATAATTAGGTTCCTTTTGTTGTACTTTGGTATTATGGGGCATGTTTGCTAGACCCAGGATTGATTTATTATCATGTGAAAAATTTGTTCATTTCTAGAAATGAAAGGCGGAAAAGACCCAGAGAGGGCCTCACCTTATTGTAAAAACTTGCTGAAGGACATGCTTTGTCCAGCTTATAAATTTCTTTGTCTACTTAAAATGAGTCAAGTGGAGGGGCTTCCACCATATTGCTTTGTTCTATTATCTACAACTTCTTGTAATTATGAGCTGGTAGTCATTCAATCACTCTCACCTCTGTTCTAGTAAGAAAAAACTTTCAACAATGCTGGGAATAATGAACAAAAATAAGTAGACTAGAAAACAGTGATAATTTGGGGATTTTTTTTTTTTTGGTGAGAGTGCCCAAATTTTCCTAAACTAGTTGGTTTTATTTTAGTAGTTTCTACAGTGTAGGGTGGCAGTTTTAAAATTTGGGTTACAAATTGGTTTTAGTTCTGTCTCTGCATTTCCTGATCAGGTGGACCTCATCTCCTTTGTCTTTCTATTATATTTCACTTCATTCTCACTATCTTCCCTCCTCTCAGATTTTCACTTTTCCTTTTTATTTGGCTACTTTCTCTCCAGGCCAGCCAATGGTATTCAGTGACACTCAAAGTCCCAGTCTAACTGTAGTTGGTGACATATTGGACAAAAAAGCTGACCGCACATACTCCTGATCACATTTTAGGCTGTTAAACATTGGTCTGTTTTTTGAAAGATTTCAGATTTAATTCAGATATTTATATTGATTTATCATGTAGTTTAATGCAAGTAATTTTTTATCATTCCTTTCTCCAGTAGCAAAAATTAAAGTAATTATTGTTAACATTATATGTTCTTGTATATTAACTTTAATGCACTTTGATCTCATACAGTTTATTTTTTATAAAGAAATTTTGTAAAGATTTTGAATAAAATATTGGTGAGTTTTTATAGAACAAAGTTGTTATCACAATCATAAAAAGTAGGGGTTCAGTGTACTGCCAGTTATGCTGTGCTGGAAAGTAAAACAAAGAGGATGGACCATTGCCCTTCAGGAACTTTTGATATGGAATTTATGGTAATAACCCTGGGCCTCATAGGGGACCTAAGGGCCTCAGTTAAATAAATTTGTGAATTAAGTGTTGACGGTATTTACAAAGGATACCTGTAATCATTGTGGTGGTGGCTGAAGACTGGATTTGGGCAGGTGCATATAAAGGGAAAGTGTAGACCCTGCAGATCACCCATGTGATTGGGGAAGATCATGGGAGGAGAATGTAAGATTTAAAACTCCTGCCTTCTAAATGTTGTCATCTCTTCAGCATTCTCAGCTATACCTGTAAGATAAGCCCAAACTCCTAGCCTGCTATTCAAAGTCTCCCCAAGACAGCTCCCACTGCTCCTTGGTCTGATTGTACTGCACTCTGCACCCCTGACTCCTGGCAGCAATCTAGCTGGGCTCCTACAGCTGTCACATGGGTTCTTTGTGTTACTGCCTGGGGCCTAAGATGTCCTCTCCTTTCCTCTGCTTCTATCCACATCCAAAAGAGGAGATTAAAAATGCACAAACAAAACTTGTTATCATATAGGTCACCATCAGTTAGAGAAAGGATATATTAACAACCCCTAACAAGTAAGAAAGGCATAGTCTTAAAAGAGGATAGTCTTTTACATTGAGATAAGTTTTAATATTTTTTTAAAGGTCAATAAACTCTTTTTATTTTTCACATCTTTACTGAGAACCAGTGAAAATCTTTATCAAAGACTAGCTTTGGCCGGGCGCGGTGGCTCAAGCCTGTAATCCTAGCTCTCTGGGAGGCCGAGGTAGGCGGATTGTTTGAGCTCAGGAGTTCGAGACCAGCCTGAGCAAGAGCAAGACCCCATCTCTACTATAAATAGAAAGAAATTAATTGGCCAACTAATACATATAGAAAAAATTAGCCGGGCATGGTGGCACATGCCTGTAGTCCCAGCTACTT